>JADLZL010006134.1:0-76750 GCA_015844335.1 Chrysopogon serrulatus | reverse complement strand
AGCATTATATATATATATATATATATATATATATATATATAGAGAGAGAGAGAGAGAGAGAGAGAGAGAGAGAGAGAGAGAGAGAGAGAGAGAGAGAGAGAGGAAGAGTGTTTCCTACTTCCGGTAGTATCTACTCCCACTTACGCCGTCCAACTATCCCCACGCCAAGTACGTAATGAACCGTTAGCTTCCGTAATGGGTTTGGCCAGGATCCAATTGCGTGCGCGTATATGTACGCGGTAGAGTTGGTATATACGTACGTGTATATTTTATTTAATAATCATCTGAAGAGCGCCTGGCCAGATTATTTTGACGGAGAAATCGGATCTATACGTAAGCTGGATTGCCACTGTTGTTGCGTTTTAGTTCGTGCCGGAATATATATCTTTTTTAAAAAGAAGTATATCTGACTTTATGACGACGAATAGATTATATATATAGATATAAAATAACCAGAGGTCAGATTAGTATGTGTCCATACATATCTATATGGAGCGTGACGTATACATGATGATTAAATATAAAGGGAGGTACTAAGCATACAGATACTTGATTGATGTGACAACATGTTCATGCATGGGGCGTATGTGTACATACACGATTTGTGGCTGTATGAATGCATACGTGTTTACTTAAAGTATGTCTACATACTACATGGTTAAGAGGAGTATGAGTAGCAATCAAAAAAAAAAAAAAAGAGGAGTATGAGTATATACCATATTATATATTATAATAATGGGCGTATGAGTACATACATGTTAAAGCAAGAGTATGCATACATACGTGTTTATGACACTAAGAGTATATTGTCATACAAAATGAGTAATTTTGGAAAAGAGTGATATCTCATCCTGGCCGCATCGATCAGAGTGGGAATCCCGACTAGTAGTCTGGTGATGAATACGAACGCACTAATGCATGTCTGATGCATCTCTTCGCCGGTCCAGCACCAGATGTGAGCAGATGCATGCTTGCTTGTGAGTCACATATGATAACTTAGATCCATATGGCGCCAGATCAGGGCACGGAGAAACCTTCTTCCGATCTGCATTGCTGCAAAGGAGACGGAAATATGGAATAACAGATTACTACTCCTGAATGGCTGAATTCCATCCATGTTGTATCCAATTTGTGGCACTCATCGATCACACAGAAAGAGACCTCGGAAGGACAGACGTTGAAGAACAAACCTGCGCCTTTGCCGTGCAGCCAATGCAAGACGGCGGCCACCCTGCAGAAATATATAGTTTCCACCTTATAGAGACGGACGCGAGCGGGGGGATCTCCTGCGTCGGGGCCGGGGCGATGCAGATGCAGGCAGCGCCGAATCTCGAGCGGCGGGATGACGGGTGGAGCTTGGACCCTGATGTGTTCGCGTGGCCTGCTCGACCAAGACGGCGGCGGTCACAGCTCCGGCAGAGGCGCTGAAGGCCGACAGGAGTAATGGAAGAGACGGCGGCGGCTACGCGTTTGTTGGTGAGCGGCGGCTCGAGATGCAGGATGCCGTATAATATATGTCATCTAACGGGTAATGAGCTACTACTAAACCCGATAAGCAGTGGACAAGGCTGGCCTGACGATGGAACGGCGTCATCTGCCCGTTAGCTACGTCCCCCGCACGAGACTACTCGGACGCTCGCGCGCCTCTACTTCCCTACGGGAGCAGCTACTCCCTAGGAGTAGGATGGAATTTCTCTCTCTCTACTATAGTCTAGTCTAGTGGACGATAGTCTAAACTATTTATGATCAAAGCATTTTTTGTCACAACTATAGTCTAGTCTAGACATCGATAATGTTGCAACGTATAATTTTTTTTCTAAGTTGTTACTATGCATGAAATGATTATCTGAGACAAGTGCAGGGATATTATATCAAGACAGAGAACTCAGTGCAAGATTATTTCAGATTATATAATGAAAAATGGAAATAGGACAGCTGACCAGAGATTCCTAATTACAGGACAGAAAGGGTGCCACTAAATAGGGAGGAATCTTGGCAAAGACAGTTGGTACAAAAATCTAGTAGTACGAGATAATCTCATGCTTTGCTCAGTTCACTAGGTTGAAGACAACGTAATCCCTTGATGAAGAGCAGCCTAAAAACCGAATAACGAATCAAAAGAAGCAGGCTGACTTAACCATCCAATGGCTGAGCACACAAAAAGCTGCTGCCATGTGCGCCCTCATTTTCATGCCGCTTCATACTAAATAGCTACAACTAGAAGGGCACGCGGCATTGCCGCTTGGGGCCTGTTTTTCATAATCATAGTATTGTAGTTGTTGTAACTTTTATTTTATACGTAATTGTGTACATGTAGGTGTATTTTTTTTTTTAGCGACATAGGTAAGCCAAATTTCGCCATTTTGTTATTTTCGCATAGGTGTCACAGTTTTTCAGCGTTGTTGCACTTTGTATATATTTTGGAAATTTATATTATTTAAGTATTTAAGTAATATATTATCTTAGGTACCGAAATGAAACTATCATATTTTTTTGGCTATATCTATTATGGTGAAAGAAATGTTTAATATGTAGGGTAATATTTATATGTATGCAAAAAAAAATTTTGGATTGTAAAGGTAAGTAAGATCAGTCATGCATTTTATTTTATGCATGGTATGGGTAAGGTATCATGAAAATTTCATAGCAATTTCAATAAAGAAAATGCCTTTATTAATTATTTTAAAAACTCTTGAGGAATCTAGATCTACATTTGTAGCAATAAAATTACACTAAAAAAATATGATGTTATGTGTTTATCGTGAAGTTCTAGTTGTGTAGAGTTTAACAAATCTGGTTTGGGATTTTTATGATTTTTTATTTATTTTTATGATTTTTACAATATTTCAGTTGATTTAACTAAATAATAAATTTGTAGAAAATGGAAAACGTCTTTAGGCTAAATTCGGCCCACCAAAAGCCCAAGTCCAGCTATAAACAGGCCCGCAAAGAGGATGGACTGCGGGTTGTTTTCGAAATTTTGAGGTTTTTATGCAAAATTTACTGAGAAGGCCATGGACTGCGGGTTGATTTTGTATAAAGTGAAGGTCTGTTTTGCAAATAGCCAAGTACCGAGATGGCCCTAGACGGCGGGTTGATTTCGGTAAAATCAGAGGGCTTGTTTGCAAAAATACCAGGCCTCGCCCGATTTAGGCCGTCCACGTGCCCAATCGGACGGCCGCGAACGGCCGGTGACGTGGCCACGCTGGCTGGCCTTGTTTTGGTGCAGCTTTCGTAAGGAGAGATATGTTATTTAGTTCTTGTGCAAGGAAATGCTCGTCTTATTACCTTGATTTTGGAATAAAAAGCCACATGTCCAACCCTGCCTTCTGCACAGAATCTTAGTGGATCTCAAATGTAATAAGATCTTTGGATGAAAATAGCTACTGCTTGAAACCTTTGTTACTCTTTGCATTTAGAGAGAATATAAGGCCTCCCAATCTGCGACATTATTATAAAACTATTATGATATCAGAAAAGTAATAAAGCATAAATAATTGAAATGATTTTCCACAAACAAATAAAGCTTTGGCCACATTTATGAATATGATGGCATGCATGAATGTGAAGAGAGAACACTTCAAATTACCTAGCAGGCAAGAACAGTGTAAGCCATTCAAAAATTCAAAACAGTAAAGCATCAGGATTCTGTGTACTCTAAAGTGAACCAGACAGTAGTCATAGCATTGGGCCAAAATTTCAACTTTAGAGGAATTCAATAATTTTTTTAAAAAAATCTTTGCAGTAGAGAAATTTCAATCCATGTCAGCCAAATAGAGATTCTAGCCCAAAGTGTACTTTGTTGAGTAGAAAAAAACCTCATGCATCATTGAAAAGTTAAGACCAGGACGTATACTCAAGAAAATCATATTTGACCAAAAAGCATTAATTCCATCATATAGCTAATACAAACAAGGAGTATTATCTGAATGAATTCTATATCACCTCATCTCTTGGCATGCAATCCAATCCTGTTCAATGTTTACATTAGCATGCTTGAGTTGACTGTGCACTGTCTTTGAACCAAAGTCTCTGATCCCACACTCCAAAGACCAAATCAATGTGGGAGCTTCCAATCTATTCACGCATAGGTCCAAACGTCAGATCAATTCAAGTTGTGGGGTTAGAAATTTAGACGCTGGGATGAGATTTGACTGACCTGGTTTCATTAATACCAACATTGTCCGCCAACACTATGCCAATGTCATGCCACCAGGAGGGGCCTATGGCCACCCCAAAGATCTGCACATACTATATTGCTGCAGAATGATCAGAGAAATTGGATTTTCAGGGGTTACTAAATATAAGAAAATTTATCAAATGAAACGAAATTCAGAGCTTAATCATCTTTAGCTACAAAAGCCAAACCCTCCCTCCTGTCACTCTTATAATGCACAAAATGCAAAGCACAGACACATTAGAATAATAGAACCGAAAAAAATTAGGTTCCAAGATTAAAGCCATATTCAAAGTTTCTAGTATCCTAGATGCCTACATAAACTGCATCAAATTTGTAAAAAATGGATCATAAATGCAGATTAAGCTCCTGGGAAGGGATAATAGGAATCTGACACAACAAATTAGGACAAAAACCAAAATCCAATACCACTTGCGCCAGCAAGTGAGCAACATCATAATAATCGAAAGAACATGAGGGTGGAGAGGCACCTTAAGTGTGACAGGAGCCCACAGAAAACTAATCCAAAGAAATCCAACCATTGAGTCGAGGAACTGCGAGCTGCAAATGAAGGTGGATGCTTGGTGGCCATCGTTCCAGTGGAAGAACCTCCCACAAGTGGAAGAAAAATCAGAAATTAAAGTGCAACAAATAGGTGAAACAGTCATATCACTCGTTCAATCCACCAAGCACACATGTGTTGCTGTGATGTGTGATATTCATCCAGATTAAATGCATGTTGCCACTTACTCGTTTAGGAAAAATAAAAGTGACATATTTCCAAATTCCAATTAACCAAGAGAAGGAAAATAATTGGCAACTACATCATAAATAAATTAAGCCTATGGCAGCCTGCATTCTGCTGCCTATTGTCTCACCAAATTTGTATGACTGACCTGCGAGAGGTAAGGCTAGCTTACAGCATATATGTTCGTCAAAATAAACTGAAACTAAAAAGTACTTTTTACACTAAATGAAAATAATGTACCTTAGAGGAGAGGGCTACAGAATGACTAATCGACATGCATGGAGGGTTGCTCACTTGATGGATCCACATAACTCGCACAGAAAATGTTGGAGCGTTTGTTGTAGTCTATGAAAAAGATTTAAATGCTTAGTATAGGCAGTTACCAAACAAAGCCAATTGCATATAAGCAAATGTATAGAAAACAGACAGTTGCTACCAGGAAAAAAAAAGAATCTTTTGGGCCCTAAAAGTTTAATTTACAAGCTGATAGCAACTAGGAGGAAGAAGAGAGAGTCATGCAGCTCACACCTACGAAGTGAGAACATCGAGGCAGCACAGGTGTGTAGGAATCAACAATACATCAGATGAGACCTAGGACTACTTTGCCATACATATTCAAAATCATACCAACAGTAGGTAAAATGCAGCAGCGCAGTTGCTTTCATAGAATAATTAGTGAAAATTGATTAATGAAGTTCAAAGGGATTTCAAACCATAAAAACTTGTGTTGTTTGAACATTGAGTATGAAATTAGACAGATGATTAAGTCCAGTATAGTATTAATGATCAAACTGAATAGATTCAATGATAAACAATGCTAAAGTTTGTTTCCCAATCCTTCAAGCAATCATCACTGCCACTGGATCATCACCAGTCAGAGACTATTTGTTAGAAAATGAATATCAATGTCTGTATTTTAAAAAGGTATTTATAATCCTACTAGCAACTACCATGTCATGAATTTAGAATTTTTATGTGATGAACCAAAAAAGGAACAGGGAGATAAAGAGATCAATTATACTTGTGTGATGCTTGCATTCTAGTTGCCATCAGAATGATGTAGGCACAACTACTGTAACACGCAATGACAGGTCTTTCTCAAACCTGCACAAATTGTAAGAACAAGTTGATATGCCATGGTTGCTACTTGGTAAAATTACCATTTTTCACCCCATCCATTAGTTTTCCAAAAATATAGATGTCAATGTTAAAATTGATGAGCTTTGAGTGATATAATTCTAGTTTATTCAGACAACCAGTAACTCGACAAAATGCATAATACTAGAAGAGAAGTAGTATGTCAACTAACTAAAATATCATGCAATTGACTATTAAGATACTAGATCACTGTCATCCAGGGATAGCTTGACAAACACTAGCATCGACCAGCTAATGCGGTTCATTCAGGCATGCATCCACCACATCCCGTCAATATGGCATCTTGCCAAATTCATGCATCCATCATTGCAGGTGCCGGCTAGCAAGAAGGTGAGCACATCTGCCATGCTATATAGTCACTGTTGCAATTAAACCTCTATTTGTTTTTTTGCTCCCATTAAATTCTACAACACAAAACAGTTCAAGTGTAGATCTACTCTGCAAATCACAAATTATTGCAAATACCAGAACCAAATAGAGAAATAGCAATCAAAGCCAATTGCAGTAATGGGGCTGGCAACTTGAGGATGCGTTCATTAAACTATACATACCAGAGGTGGTGCCCTCGGATCAGAAGGGGCTCGCTGCAGCCGCAGACCTCTCCATTGCTGTGGTACGCTGATTAATGGGAATTTCGACCAGGCCTCACTGGATCCACCTCACAAAATACATCCGTGGACCTGCTAGGGAAGCTCCCGAACTAATCCCCTCATGCCGCCCTTGACAGTGTCGGTCGTCTCCTCCACTCATGCCTAGATGCTGAGGCACGCCGGGCGAGATCGCCAGCACGGGAACGCCGGGCGAGGAGCTGGGTGGCGCCCGGCGAGATCGCCAGCACGGGAACGCCGGGCGAGGAGCTGGGCGGCGCTGGGCGAGGAGCTGGGCGCTGCGGGCGCACGACGCTGGGGGCGGCACGCGGCTGGCCGGGAACGCGGAGCGTTGGGCGGCGTCGGCGAGGAGACCGGCGGCGCAGCAGCAGGACGTTGGGCGGCGTCGGCGAGGAAGAAACCGGCGGCGCAGCAGCTCTGGTGGGCGGTTCCGGAGGAGAGCGGACGAGTGGAACCTCGACAGAATCGTGCGTACGGGTTGGGAGCTTCCGACTATGCCGCTGGTTCCGTGGATGGGCTGGGCCTGTGAACGTGTTGGGCCGAGCGGCAGTATAGGCTCTGCCGAATAGGACGCTGGGTACTGAATAATAGCTATTTGGTACCTAGGTACCATATAGGGATTATATATATATATATATATATATATATATATATATATATATAGAACTACTAATGTGTAGCTGGCTACAGAATTAGTTATTCTGTAGCCAGACCCAAACTGCTAGTCTGACCCAATTACAGACGCTTGGGCGCTTGGCGTTGGCTTCGGTTACTATAGTCTGCGACTCCCCAATTCCGCCGCTACCTTTAATGCCTATAGAAATCGTCGCACAAATATAAAATACAAAATTCCCTTTCTGTTGCTCCGTGCACGCACTGTCCTCGACAGCCCGCAGGCATGGTGCTTCACCGCCGGCCGCTTGGCACTGCATCCATCCTTGCTCAACTATTTGCGTTTGCGTGTTGCAGAAACGAGCCAGCGGAGGCATCGATCCATCATTGCGGCGGAGACTCGCCCTCATGTTACCAGAATAGCAGGTGCAGAAATTGCTACTATACTCATTAGGATTAGGATTTGATTATTTCTTACGTGTACATCTAAATTTGTTTAGTGTTCTTCAGTTGGTGTGGTTAGCCGAAAGGAATAATTTTTTTATTGCCATCAACCGTCGTGGTGCATGGCCTTTTTCTAATTTGTCTATACTAGTATTCTCCATTTATTGTATGCCGGGCCTCTTACATGTCGGCAGATCACGATTTTAGTTCGTTATTATCTTGGCGGATCTACGATTGCCGGCCTCTTACATTGGTTTGGCCTAATGTGATGATGAGTGACCATAGGAGAAATTCAACATATGCATGGAGATTCAGCGTCCTCGATTTCTTCCTGCTACCTCCTCTCCGCCTAATCCATGCTTTTAGGTGAGTTTATGCACAACAACTATAGTCCTAATGCATTTTTTATGTGTGAGGTTTGGGTCTAATTACTAAAATTCCTTGCAGTCATGCAGAGGCAATTTAGTTCGTCATTCTTTGCCGGATCAACAACTGCTGTTGCAAGCTTGCCACTGTACATGGGGGTTATGTTCATGTTGTCGCCAAACATCTCTTGAATGTTGATTTTCATAGTTCCATTGGGACTCCAAACAATGTGAATTATTTACAGTCAATGTGTAATCCAAAGCCTCGGGAGAAGCTCGAAATGATTTAGAACAACTTTTTGTCTCTCAAAATTTTGATGCGTATACATTTAATTCATATTCGTATCAGTGTTCCATGTTAGAATAAATAATTCATATTCTAGTAAATAATTTCAAAAATCTAGTAAATAAAATATCGTAACTACTAGAGGTCAGAAAGGCCTGGATTCTAGTAATTTGTTTTTTGCAAATCTAGTAAACAAATTATCGTAACTAACCAAAGGAGGCATCTCATCTAGGAGTATATTCTAGTAAATCATTTAAATTTATCGTAACTCAACTCTCTTTGTATCATATCTATTCATAAAAGTAATGGTAACTACACGTACAACGAACACGTACAACGAACACGGATTATATTCAATCGCAAAAAAGATACAGATTATAGTAAATCGCAAAAATGTACCTTTATTGAGTAAATTAAAGTATTCTTTCACAGATATAATAGTAAACTGAACATGCCATTGTGGTAAATATTTAATTTTGAATCGTGTTCTCATTATAGTAACTTTTTCTTACAACGGCTTGAGATGAAATAGTAACTCGACATGCTAATTACCATACTAGCACGTGCATGTATGCCTCCTTTTACCATACTAGGAAAATGAAGTTACGAGACCCCATATCGATCGTATCTCAGCGTATAGCACGTGGACTACAACCGACTATTCATTGTTGCATTACTATAATTATGAACCATGCAATTGACTCCGACGATTCAGCTTAGCTCGGTCAAACGTGAAATCAGCATCACCGATTACGGGAACCCACCAGCGCAGCACCCGAAACAGGTTACGAGCCTGGTGTGGTGCGGTTGGACGGTCTGGCCTGGCTACAGAATAACTTATTCTGTAGCCGGCTACTGAATAGCCTCACCCTATATATATATATATATATATATATATATATATATATATATAGGGCAGCGCTTATTTAGTCCCCCGGTACCAAATAGTTATTCAGTACCCAGCCTCCTTCGGACAGCCCACTGGACGCAGCCTCCTTCAGGCAGCCCACTGGACGCAGCACAGAGCCCAGCGTGCATCCATAAGACCTGCCACCGTCCACGCATCATTTTTTTTACACGGCATATTTTTCCTATCCGCATTTTTTTTCCACTTTTTTTCACGCGGCAGATTTTCTCCGTCCACTTATTTTTCCATTTTCTTCACGTTAGATGTTTCCGTCCCTTTTTCCCAATTTCTTTACAGGGTGTATACTTTTTTTCCAATTTCTTTACAGGGTGCATGTGACCTGAGGTTTTGCGTGGTCCAATTTTTTTCAGCAAAAGATGCGCTTCAGTTTTATAGAAAAGATGGATTTTGTGGTTCGAATAATGCTCACAATCCTAAAATCTTCCATGATATAGTTGAAACCTATTAACTGTAGCGAGCATTGTACAGACTATGTGGCCCATTCTATTAAGCATGGTTGATATGCATGAAGTAATTCATGGCTTGCCTTTGTGAATAAATCCAATAGTATGTAACAGCTGAAAAAATTAGTGTTTCTAAGTTAAAGCTAACTTGATCATCTGGCCAGTAACGCTATTGCTTCGTAACACAACAACAAGGTCATTCTGCCAATGTGGCGCTTGCAGCAGGAGTAAAGTATAGCAACAGAACGACTACACCATCGATGTGGAGGTGCTGATGTTGCCCTATGACCACACATTTGATGCGACCCTGGGCAGCGCATTTGCATAGAACACCAGTGTTTATGTCATCCATTCTGCGAGAACAATAATCGTTAGCAGTTGTAAAACAAACCATAAGAATAATGCAGTTCTTATTACTGAATTATGTGGCAAGTCGGAAAACCACAATCCACAAGACATTATAATTTGAAAGCTCATAACATCAAGTCTTGATCATTTAGACAATGCATTTTAAAAAACACAGCCAAGAGCACGCTAGCAGGTCACAAGCACAACACATTTGTGACACTAATCATTTCCCAAATTTCTAGTAAATTAAACTGAAATATTAATGGGCAAATGCAGTAAAACATATGAAACAAATAGGAGGCTAAACGAACAATCACTACTCTGGTAAGACAATGGTAATAGTGAACAACATGTAATGGATAGCTGGATTTCAATCAATTTGACCAAACTGTAGGTACAGTGATGATCAAGTTCAAGTCTTAATTTGCAATGCTTATGCAGTTATGCATCGAGCAAAAGAGAGACTTCCATGCAGTAGTTTGCATTCCTAATTTTTTTCTTTTTTTCTTTCTTTCATTCTCATAAATATCATTTCCTCTTCTATTTAATATCATTTTCAGCAGATGCTTCAATGAAACTGACGTTACCTCATGTATGCAAAAAATTGTAGCATCCCAAGTCATTCCAGTAAAAAACACAAGTGAGAATGTAAATATATGTATAGACAGGGTTGATCAGAAACATACACAGTGGCCTTTTTAGACCACAACAAGAACATGAAAAATAACATGTTGATTGGTGAAGATAGATAAAGAAATTTTCTATTTAATGAGAGCAGGATGATTAGTTTCCATCAAATAAAAAAGATTTTCTATTTTTTAGGGAAGATAGATATATTATGGCTTGAGATAGATAAAGCAATAGAGTTTTCCACAGGAACGTAAAAGAAATTTGTCTGTATGCAACTTATAAATCTAGGTTTGTACACTGAACATAAAAAGTTTGGGTTTAAAAGATAAATTAATTGTACACATCATATGTCAAGCCATTTTTTTGCAAAAAAAAATTACATATCTCCATTAAATTTCTATGATTAAATTAAACTATTTAATTCAAATAGTCAGATCATATAACAAAAATGAGCTTGGATCTATTAGTCCACAAGCAACGAATATTTGCATCCATTTGTTCACCCGTATATACTATTATAAAAATCTATCCACACAATCACAAATGTTGTACCCGTCCGTCGGTGACCAATATGATAGTAAAAAGTAAATCACAAAGTAAATCACATGCAAACATAAAAAGGTCCAAATATAGGTTGGTTGTGCATCAAAACAAACCTAATGGAAACCAAAAACAGAGCATAGCAAGAGCAAATCAATGCATGAGACAAACAAATCTGCTTGTGTTTTAGAAAATTTGGACATATAGATGTGTCCAACATATATTATAGAAATGGAGACTGACCTTTCTAATCACAACTTTCTCGACGAAGGGACATAAGCTCACCTCTGAATTTTAACACAGGGCTCTCCTTGGAATGCCGTGCATGGCAACCTAGGCACATCAGAAGATGCTCCCAACCAACCACCCTGAACCAGCTAATGGAAATTGACTGTTCAACACCATGACTACGCCACTGGCCTGTATCATGAGCCTCACGACAGTTACATTAGCTCCTTGTGTCCCTAGACTACGTAGCTGAGAATGAAAAACAGAGCAGAGAAATCAGTAGGGCCTAAATAATATATTGAGTGGATCCAACATAGCATAAGAGTAATAGATTGGAGCTCCCAAGCCACTGGTTTTTCAACACATTGTTTATAGGATCATACAGACTCAGATTTCAATAGGAAAAACAATTTCATGAGTTACCATGGTTAGCCTGATCACAAATACCACTTGTAAACACCAGGAGTTAAATAATAGCTAATATGGGTTATTCAGCACGCAGGTTACCATATATTATTGGTTCATGGGAGCAAAAGATTTTATGGCTGAATACATACCCTTTTTTAATCTAGTTGCCATTGTCATAACAGAGTTGTGTATGGACATCAACGATTCAGTAGTAATCCTTTTGGTTTGCTACAACTACAAGTGAGTTTTCTATAATCAAAGTGAACAAAATTTTATGGATTAAATGACACACAGTTTGGTCTGGAAGTTATTGATGCATGGGGTTAGAGGAATTTATGTCTCAACAAAAAAAAAAAAGTGTTTATAAACCAATCAGAAGGTACAAAATATCAGTCTCAAAGTTAATTGGATTGGGTGGACAGGAAATTGTAGCAGAATCTGGCATCGAAGAAGGTACTCAGCCTGCGCCAGTCCGCATTAAGTAGTAGGTGGTTTAACCTAAATACAGTAACCAAAAAAGAATATAATATTCATTTAAGGCAACAAAATTTCATAATTTATATAGAACAACTAAAACAAAAAAATATCTGGAAGGAGACATGAATTCATTAAAACTTTTTGCAATAGATGTAATAGGTCGAGAACATCCAGGAAACTATTGTCCATAAAGAACCCCACCAGTCAGCTGCAATTATTTTTTTTTTTCAAAAGTTAAATTGTAGCAGCTTACAAAGGACATAATCACGATCCAGCAATTTATTTCAGAGATAGCTGCACACTGAGAGGAGTAATAAAAGATCAATACCTGCACTGGTTTTGCCATTTAGTGCTGAGCACCGAGCTTCTGGATCTCCAAATAACCATCTGATTTGAACAAACCGAGAAAATTATTCAATTGCAGCTGCTGTTTCTGAAGGTGACTTTGCAAGCTTCTTGATTGCCATGGTTAAAGCAAATTGGGAACCTAACTTTTTTTGCAAGGCTTGACCTGAATAATTCTGGAGGATCAGTTGCAGCAGGTACAAAGATAAATAAAACACTAATATTATAAAGATAAGAACTGAAAGCAACATTACAAATTAAGAATGGATTCAAAGAGGCATTAATTGAACAAAATTTCAGATCAGTCTGTTGATGTTACCTGCATGAATAAGTGTCCCATTGAGAAGATATCGAATTTTTTTTTACAATATGATAGAAATATGTGGGCATTGCAAACCAAGTATATCTATTTTTTTTTTTATAAAAAGGAATCATAAAAGATCAGAAAGGCTTTAATTGAACATATCTATTTTTGTCTAGTAATTTAGAAAACAGCAACTTCAAATTATAACTGGTTAAGATTATAATACAGCCAACAAGCATAGCTGCTTGTACTGCTACAATTATAACTGGTTAAGATTATAATGCAGCCAACCATGCATATTTTCTGAAGCAATTGGTGGTGACAAAAACCGATGAAAAGATTAATCCTGTTGCTCTAGGTAACTTGTAGGATACCATATCCTTTCTTTATTAAGCATGCTGCAATTGTGATAACTCTTTGCACCTCTATTTCGTGGAGCCGGTGCAGAAGCTGTACCAGCAGAGGAGAGCAACCCATCGCCTTGTCGTAAGGGGACCTCAAACCTAAATAGGAAATAGTCACATTAACATCGTCCCTAGAGGAAAAAGGAGATCCAACACAAGAAAGGGCCACTGAAAAAAAATGCACTGACCGCTGTTGAGTGCTCTCAAATACAAGCCTTTTTGGGTTGTCGGGCATCTTATCAACCAGCTCCAAATGGTAACTGAAGAGATTGAAACAAAATCTATTTAGAGTACAACATCCATATACTCTACATCTTAAATTTACAAACTCGGTCCACATAACAATGTAGTTGCAACTCCTGGCTTAATGAGAATCTATAAAATAAGATAAATGTAACATAATGGGAATAAGAAAAAAAAAAAACAGTTGATGAACCAAGACCTTTTCCAGCATGGGCATTATCTACAAAAAGCAGAATAAATAGAATTGATTTATGGACTATAATCATGACACAAGTAAGAACATACATGCATGGTCTGAATAAAAAATCAATGCAAAGTTGAATCATTGAATATGGTTGTAAGAAACAAATTAGATGAACGCATAATGCCCCTATGATTTTAAGAAACCAAATACATTATCGAATAATGAATTAATGAAGTTCAAAAGGATTTTAAAGCCTTAAATGTGCATAATGCATACCAAATTAAATGAAATCTAGAAAATGCAGTGGAGACATAGTTATCATTTTTAGCCAAACAGTAGCCACATAAGGGAATATAATAGTAAAACCAGTTTGACACTATTTTAATGACAAATCAAAGCGAGATACATGAATAATAGAACAAGGCTGATAAAAGGAGACCTGAGGGACCGGGCGACTCCATCCAAATGATGCAGGCTAAGTGTCCTCGGCCTCAGAGAAGTCAATGGCAGTGGATGATGAACAGATGAAGAGCAGCACGAGGCAGTGTCAGATTCCGCCGTGGCGTAGGCAGGGCAGGAGCCGGCACGCCGGACGTCAGAAGGCGGTACCCCCCTCCACGCAAGCCTGGTCCTGTCAATTTAGGGACCCAGAGCGAACCTAAAAAGATAGGTCCTTTAATACAACTCTAATAGTATAATGATGTTTCTAAGTGTAATGTAAACATAAGTATTTTTTATCTTAAATTAAATATTTTTTCTAGCATTTACTGATGATGCAAAGTCGTTGATGATGGCATCTACTAGACTCAGTTCAACACTATAATAAAAAATAAGTGCTAGTAAATCACTAAATTGGGACTAAAGAAAATAATTATTTGCTGCTCCAGCTAGCCCGTAACTCCGAATCCCTGAATTCTAAAGGAACTCCGAATCCCTAAATTCTAAAGGAAAAGATTAGGGACAAAAGCAAATTGGGTACCTTAGTAGGAGACTTGGATGTCTGCGACTGCCCTAGTGCCGTGTCTCACGGAAGGCCTGAACAGACTGATAGAGCGTTGACACACGAAGAAATAGCGGCCGCGTGGAACGGAAGGGCAACTCGCGACACGCCGACGTGGAAACCAGATCGACGGCACGTGCCTCTCCGTCTTCTGCCCTCCGGTGCAGGGCAGGAGCCGGCATGCGTCGGAAGGCGCGGCTACCCCTCCGCACGGTGGCCGGCCAGTGGGCGCGAGGCGCTGGGCGACGCCGCGGCAGGACCCTGGGCGGCGCCG
Organism: Chrysopogon serrulatus; assembly: GCA_015844335.1. Taxonomy (NCBI): domain Eukaryota; kingdom Viridiplantae; phylum Streptophyta; class Magnoliopsida; order Poales; family Poaceae; genus Chrysopogon; species Chrysopogon serrulatus. The sequence goes on along the minus strand of JADLZL010006134.1, from coordinate 61,596 downwards.
TGGCAGGAAGGTGCGCTGCGTCTGCGGGCGCATGGAGCTGGGGCCGGCACGCGGCTGGCCGGAACGAGCGCTGCTGGGCGACGTCGGGGAAGAGGAAACCGGCGGCACAGCCACGGGGCGCTGGCGGCGTCGGCGAGGAAGAATCGGAGCGGGCGGTTCCGGAGACGGAGCGGAACCTCGACAAGAACGTGGGTAACGATTGAGCTTCTGTCCGAGCTTCTGCTTTTTCTGTGGTGGGCTGGGCCTGTAAGCGAGCGTGACGGGCCGAGCGGTGGGATGGACTGCCCAATACAATGATGGGTACTCGAATAGCTATTTGGCACCTCGCGCATTCATATAGTGATACTATATATATATATATATATATATATATATGGTGAGTTTTTGTATCTCCCGAAAGTATCTACTCCCACCGAGAGTATACGCTGTGCCGTGGCGTCCGACTTCGTAGGCGCTGGGAAACGGGCGGGCAAACACGGACCCGTTTAGTTTGTTGGCGGTGTGGGTATACGGCAGACTTACGTACGTATGTAACTGTAAATACGTGATTGAATTAATTAATATAAGCCGGTGGCCAGATAATGCCCATGAAGGTCGGATCTGGGCGCGCGACGGCCGCACGGCGTTGGTTGGTTATATATACGTGGGCAGGTGTGAGTTTGTATGTGTTCATACTAATCTAGGCTTTTGTAGTTCGAGACTCAGTAGTGTGTGCCTGCAGCCTCAGCTCGTGACATTATGGATGGAGAAGTAGTGGAGATCATCATGGTGGAGGATGCCGGAGGAGCAGATGGTACTCGTTCGGGAGAAAAGAGGTATGATACCCATGTTTATTTTGTGTTTTTTTTTTACTTATAGATGTGTAATGTGTGCTGGGATTAACGGAGGCAAGTTTTTACAGATCATCCGAGAATGAAAGTATGCAAGGGGCAATTGTTAAGTACAACCATAAAGTCGTCGTTGCGGGCGACGGCAGCCGGCCACGGCAGGTGCTGCGCTTAAGGCGGGACTGCCCCCCTACTTCTTCTCTATGGCGCCGCCCCGGCGGCCGGGGGGCTCCCCCTGGGCTTTCGCCGCCATGCCGCCGCCATGGCGCTGCCGGGCGGCCTCGGGCCCCTCCCCATCCATCCACGACGCCGGGGGGGGCCGGCGGTCCGAGGGGGGGGCCCCAACACGGTGCGGCCGGCGGCCTTTGGCGTGCCCCCCCCCCCTTCTTCTTCCGGGCGTGGCGGGCCGAGGGGGCAGCCTAGTGGCCAGCCGCCGCTTGCCCCTCGTTGACGCCGCCTTGTTTGGTTGCGGTCTGGCGGGCGCCTCGGCCGGCGGCAGCCGTGCGCTCTCTCGCTACACTCCATTTCCTCGCCCGTTGCCGCCGGCGGCGCGAAACGTCTGGACGGCGGCGTTACCTACCCTCGGCGGGGCTGAGAAGCGGTAGTGCGAACCGTCTCGGTGCCACGCGCCGATATGGCGACGCGCTGACGCGGCGAGGCCTCGGTTAAAGGTTGCGGCGAGGCTCTTGATCTTAACTTTCCGTAGCGTGGCGAGGTAGTTCTTAATGACGGGATGGTCCTCGCAGCGCCGTCTTCTCCTGTCGGCGGGGCAGGAGTTTGCCAGCGGCGCGGTCCGCTGCTCACGGCGGTCGTGGGTAATATGCGAGATCCTTGGCGTGATGGCCGCCTCGGTCAGTCCCCACGCGCCCCTGCGGCGCCTGTCAAGACCCACGCGGCCCAGCATTTCGAAGGCTCACGAAAGCGAAGCCGCTGGGCGCACCTCTCGCCCGCCGCACCCGGCCTCGAGTGGGCTCGGCCGGGACGTGCAGCAGGGAGGCCATCGCTCCAAACTCCGTGCGTCGAGGCGGTCCGAGACGGTGGACGGTTTCGCGTACTCTCCTCCACTCCAACATGGCTCTGGACAAGCCGCTTTCGCCTGCGCCCCCCGGCCAGGGCGTTTCTCGACTCCTCCGGCAAGACATTGCCCACCCGGCCTTGAGGTCGGGGATCTCGGCCGGGCGGGGGTGCATGCCGATGACTTGAGGGGTTACGGTAGGGCCCCGGGCCAGACGCCGCCAACTCCCTGCGGGGCCCGTCATCCCCGGGGGAGGTGGGTCGATGGCGGGCCGCCCCCGTGCCTTGTGCCCAACTATCCTGCGACGACTACCGCGGCTACTCTTCAGGCGGCTGACCGCTACGACGACGGCGATGGTGTAAACCAGTTCTCCTTGGGCTCGCTCGGGAGCGGCGGCGGCAGTGGCGCTCCGTCATACCCTTCCCTTGGGCGTCGTCGACCCGCCGTCCGTCTTTGGCGATCCGGCGGGCTCGAACGTAGGTTCCGGGCGGGGCACCTCTCGAGTTGGCGTCTGAGGACGCCATCCCCTTCTTGAAGGCTCCGTGAGGCCGCCATGAGCCCCCCCATGTAACACCCCCCGTGTTACGTTAGCCTAAACCCGCCATGTCATCATCATCATTGCATGAGCATTCATAATTAGAGAACATTAATACAAATGAACAAAAGGAGTTTACAATTCTAGGGTTGTTTGCGCCCCTTTATATCGTATGTGCATACATATACCATTTAAACTTTATCTCCATGTTTAAATTAATTTATAAAAGTGATCAACTAAAAGCAACCTTGGTGTGTATAGTGTTTGGCCAACCTTGACTTACACCCTAACCAAGTTTTACAAGTCAAATGATGCAAAAGCGAGAACCAAAATTGAAATGGAATCCGAATCCCAAAACCCTAACCCTAGTTGGTTAAGTGTTGGAATTCGAATTTCATTTTCAATTTCGGTGAGCTAACCATAATTGATTTTCTAAATAAAAGTTGCTAATCAATGGCACCATTTCAAAGTATGAAGTTTGTACTTTGAAAGTATGCTATTGGTTGGGTTTGAAAAGTGCCACAACTTCATTAATTAATTGCCCAAAAATCCAATTTGAAAATCCTTTTTAAAATCCAAAATTTAGAAAGCCTTTTTGCCCCTTTTACAATTTCACCTCAAAATATTCAAAATTTGGGAAAACTTCAAAAATACAGTTTGTGCATCTCTTTGAGCTCTACAACTTTGGTATATAAAGTTTTTTTCAAGTTTTTGAATAGAATTTGAAGTAATTTCAAAAGTTGTTTGAATTGCAAAATGCCTCTTTTGAGTTTTAAACTCTAATTCAAAAAATTATTTGGTTTCATGAAAAACTTTCTACATGAAAGTTGTAGATCTTGAGGAATGGAACAACTTTTATTTTTGGAAATTTTTATCTTTTATTCAAAATTTAAAAGTAATTTTGAAATCCTTAAAATTAAGGTTTTGCCCTCTTTTTTGAATTTGAAATCCAAATTCAAAATTTATTTGAATCTGACAAAACTTTCTTAATAAAAGTTGTAGAGCAATAAATTTTGTGCAATCTGTATTTTGGAAGAATTTTGAGTGTAGTTCAAAATTTGTGAGTAATTTTAAAAAGAAAAAAGGTGAGTTGTCCCGCTACAAGAACCCGAGGGGGGGGACACCTCTTCTCCTCCGCCATGCCGCAAGATCGCTGGCCGGCGTCCGCCGTGGCTGCTCCGGCGCTTCGCGCCTGACGCTGCTGTTGGCTGCGTGGTCGAGCTCGTGAAGGACCCAGCCAAGCTCGAGTTCGCCTTCTTCCCTTTAAAAGCCATCACCGGTCATCTTCGTCTCTCTTTTCCTCTCACTGTTCGCCGTCGGACGTCATTGATCGACGGTGAAATTGGCGCGCTTCAGTCCATCAACGCATCCAATCCTTCGCCCACCTCTCCGCCATACTCAAGCACCTAACGCACCCACCGGTGCCGCTCTTCACTGCAACAACGCCCGCAGCCGGCCGTCTTCCTCCCCGCCCAAAGGCCTCAACACGCCGGAACACGACATCGCCGCCGTTTCCCGTCGCGAAGCTCACCTCCGCCTCGGTCATCCTCCTCCACTTCATCTCCGGTCGAACCAGTGCTACTGCAAGGCAGTGGTAAGCTTTCTCCATCTTTTTCCGATCCTTGATCGCCTTTGCCCGTAGCGGCGGGAACGCCGCCGTGCCACCATGGCCGGCACATCAAGCCGTCAGTGCCGCCACTGCACCCGCTCCGGTCGTTAATCCCGCAAACCAACCCCTATCCTGGTTCGCCTCATCGCCGGGGAAATTGTTGATGCCTCGTTGCCGTCACATCGGCCTCGCCGCCCGGTGGGATCCCCGGCAGCGCCGTGCCCCCCCCATCGGTTTAAACGGAGAAGAAGAAGGGAGGAGCAGGCCGGGCCGGCACTGTTTGGGCCCGTCCGGCCGCATGTGAGCCCAAAAGGAGAGGAGTTATGTTTTTCCTTTTTCAAATTTAATTTCCAAAAGCTGATTTCATCTTTTTGCTACATTTTATTTTGGGCAAATAAAAATGTGCAAAAATATGCTCTGAATCCTTGAGTGATGATCTACCTAGGAAAAATGCTAACTCTGTGTTTTCATTCAAAATTAATTGTGCAATAAATAGCTCTTTAAATTAATAAATGCAACTTCAATGATTTTTAATAAATAAAATATGAGTCCAAAAGTTATGAAATTTGTTTTGTGTGCTAATTAGATGATAATGATCTTAATTGTGAAGTTTGGTTAAGTTTTGATTAAGTTTTGTATTATGCTTAATTAACCCCTTAATTATTTGATGTTTAATTAGTTAATCTTTTGATTAATTAGGGTTTAATTAATCCCCAATTAGCAAGTTAATTAGTGGCTTTCAACGACTGTAAAAATGGTCAATAAATTAGTAATCACCCTTAATCACTATTAGCGTTGCTTGATTTTGGGATTGAGTGATGACCCTAGGTCATTAACCCTAATGACCTTCGGCATTTTATGTTGATTGCGTATCGTTAGTCCATCGTCGTCGACGCTAGTTATACCTTCTTAGTGCAACTATACCGTGAAGGAAAGTTGTACTCAAGATAGGTTAACAATCGTTGCATCATTATCGCATGCTCTTTTATTACTGCATTGTGATCATGCATCTAATCGTGTAGCCGTGCCATCTGAAGAAGGTGTTCGGTGTGAAGAGGTTGGTCCTGATCTCAACAGTGCCGTCACTGATCCTAACTTCGTCGAGCCCCAAGGCAAGCCCCGGATGCATTCAAACCCCTCCTTGTATTTCGAAAATCTTTTACATTGTATGTTGATGATGCAATGCATTAGGTGTAGGAGTTGTGTGATATCCTACTTTGATGCATTTACCGTACCTTGATATAGTATCCTGGATACCTATTTTGATTTATAAAATGCTTAGTATACGCTTTCGCTCTCGGCCGATAGCATAGGCTTTATAAATAAAATGTTTTCGAAGTGTGATAACAAAATCCCCGTTGAGGGCAATTACGAAAACCTGATGTTACTTGTTGGTATCCCTTCACTTTGATCGGGTCAAGGGTACGCAACAAGAGCATGATGATGAGTAAATTGAGACCGGGTGGAGTGACTTGCACCGGGAGGGGCTAGTGCCCCGGTGTAGTGTCGTCCCACTTGTGAGCCGGTTAAGCACCGCTCGTTGCCTTGGCCCTTGGATCATGAGGTTATTGGATAGTACTAGTCGCATGCTAATGGCGGTAAGCTCCCTTGTATGATCCATACGAGAACGCATTAATCGGGACGGAAGTAGCGTGTACCCACACTACGAGTGCACCCGTCCGACGGTTGTGACCGACGGCGTAGGGAGATGGTGTATCTTGTACTCTTGTGGCTAGGACCCGCTCGTCCGGAGAAATGCAAGTGTGAGTTGATATATGTACGATGTTTGGTCCTGCATATATCGTGGTGGCTAGGAAGCCCCAAATTGGGTATATGAAGCGATTCGAATCGTCGTGTGCTCCACGATATGGGAGCCGTGATCCTCGCACCAAAGATCGTAGTAATAATGGAAGTGGATGATGGAAAGTTTTGAATCCGATACATGGTTGACAAGTGATTGATGTAGTAAAGTAAGGACTGGCTTAGTCTCTTTTTGCAAAGGTGTCATTTGATCTTGCTAAAGCCTTACCTTGATTCCCATTAGCCAAAGATTCCCGAGTCTTCTCCCCCATTTTTTGGTCGGGTAAGTCTTGCGGAGTACTTGTTGTACTCGGGGTTTGTTTAACCCCTTGCGGGTGTGAACCGCGTGAGCAAGTGTGCTACGGCCCTTGCTGCATGACGGTCGTTGATGAAGTGTCTGACGAGGACTAGGTTGATTGGCCCCGGGCAGGGCACTTTCGTCGTGTGTGTGTAATAAAGTTAAGTAATGGTACTTCCGCTGCTTTGTAATAATGCTACTCTGGTTTGTATAAGTTTGACAAAAGTTTTGTAAATTAAGTTATTGTAAGTCTTCCGCTACTCGGTATTTTGTATGAAAACTGTTGTAATACTGTGATGTCTCTGTAAGTATCGATCCTGGAGGAATCGTGGTTTATCGGGGATCCACCCGACAGAACATTCTAGGTTATGTGGTGCACAATTACGGCTGACAAAGGTCTTGAGGACACTGTCAGGTGCTTGTGGGCCATATAATTTAGAAGGTTCTCGCCACACCCCATCTTGTCTGCCGCCCCGATGCTCCGTTTCGTAGCCGCCGGTACCTTTGTTGTCGTGGTAGTTTCTTCAAGCGTGAGCCCTCTCGCTCCGCTGGATGTTTGTTGGGCCGGAGGTGGCCTTTCTTTCTCTTCTCATTTGTGTGTGTTTGGCCGGTGGTGGCGGTGCGTATTTCAAAACTTGTATCCACCCCGGCCCCGTTGTTTTGCATTGCATTTGCATCCTTCTTCTTAATGAAAAAGAAGCGCAAGTCTTTTGCGTTTTCGAGAAAAAAAAAGTCGTCGTTGCGGGTGTCCGGAACGAGGAATGGTGTCTTGTTCGTCGCCGCCATTGTGGCCGGTGCGCTTTATCCGACATAACCGGGCAACCTGCGGCCGCGTTGCGGCCAGGTTTCGTGTACCAACAAGGCCGATGAAGAAGCCTGCTGCAAGGTAACTTAGTTTATGGGAATTCGTTTAGGTTGGTTAAGCAATTCTGGTTCATACTCCGGTCGTTTCCTTGCATTTTTCTGATTCATTTTTTTAATATGAATTGTGGTGCAGTACTGTCGTCCATGGAGATGAGGAGATGGAGGAAGCTGGAGAGGCGGTATGTACGCATACTCCAATCAGGGCTTGCAAGTGGCATGAGTTGAAGAAGGATGCGGAGAAGATCAGGAAGATGAACGAGTAAGAGAATGTGTAGCAGCTCAGGATCGTCGATTCGGAGAAACGGCAGAATCAGATGAAGAAGGTCGTCGATTCAAGAGTTGTAGGAGGATCAGATTATCAAGACTGTCGATTCATAGTAGCTAGGATTAGTTAAGTTTCGATTAGCTTTAGTATGGTTGTAGTAGGTGTTCTTGCAATATTTAGATTCAGGTTTTGATTCTTGGCAGTCGATGAAGCTTTTGATTATGGTGTTTATTTGTTTCTTAAATGGAATTAAAAAGTATGTCGTTGGATTATGTGGTTGTGTGTGTTGTTTGAGTAAGTTCATGTCAGCACGGAGCAGTGCCTTGCATCTCTGAATGGTGTATGTGGTCGCACTAGTACTTGATTAATGAGCAGGAGACTAATTTTTGTTTCGAAGTAAATAGTCCAGGAGACTAATGTGTTTGGCCTCATGACGTTGTCAAAGTATGATACACGCATCAGTTTTTTAATGAAAAAAAGTGTGGGTTCAAAATTTTACCATAATTTTGGGTGAATGATACCCTTTATGTAATTAACATGACGGGTGCCTTTCCCATTTGATTTTGGATAATATTTTTCACTGAAAAAAGGAAACAAATAATCAGAATGCACTACTGACAATAATCGGGAAAGTTTGTTGCGCGCGTAATGGGCGGTACACAGGTCGTGGGACCTTGCATGCGCGTGCATGCAGGAACGAGTGGGGCGGGGATAGACCAAGTTTGAATTTTGAAATGCAGGTCGTCAGTTTCCGATATGATCGCAATCTTTTCTTAGTCTCGTACACATAGCCAATTCAGAAAAGAAGGCAGTGTGTCATAGTTGTGCAGATCTGGCCACCATGGAGGAAAGAATGGAAGGTACCCAAGGCTGTGTAGGGGCGATCGAGGTCGACAGAGGAGAAGCATTCGAGCAGCAGATAGTGGATTACGCGCCGGGCGAAGAACACGCGATCGTGGTGTCTGATGAGGACGCGGCTGCCCCCTATTGTACAGAAGGAAGTCCGACTGATGTGGAGCTTTCAGATAGGTAAGTAGTTTGCAATAAGTGTCACAATTGTATTGTAGGCTGTAGGAATTTGATTTTGGATAGTTGATTGAATCAACATTTGGAATCATGTAAGTAGTGCATCAATAAGGGAATTGTTGTGTCGGAGTATGTGTGCATACGTGAAGTATGCATTGATACTCCATCAGATGAGTGGAGTATGTATCCATACTGTCCTCTGAATATGTTCAGGGAACTATTGTGTGTGTTTCAGTGTTAATGATGGGGGGAACTCATCTGAAGAAGTGCCATATAGCTATCAGTACCCGTCCATCTTGGAGCCAAAGATGCATCAGCTCTTCAAGGAGGAGGCGGATGCTTATTCATTCTACAATCTGTATGCTCGATTTAAAGGTTTTGGAATAAGATTGTCCAAGAACCGGTATCGCACAGGCACCACAGTGAAAACCATGCAAGAGTACTGCTGCAGTCGTGAGGTTTGTTAATTATATTGTTGTAGCAGTCTATGGTTACTTTTTATTGAATAATAAATAGAGTATGTGGTCATACTAGAAACTATGATTTGTTTCTGATCATGGGAATTCGCAGGGGAGAAATAAAAGGGATGGAGATAACCCAACCAGGATAGAGTGCAAAGCGCTGTTAAGAATACGTCGGTCCTCCGAAGAGCATGACTGGATGGTTGTTGCCTTTGAGTCGTCGCATAACCATGGACTGAAACGGGGGCATGGTCATACAAATAACTTCAGATCTCATAGTCGGATAGCTGATGGCACCAAGAAGATCCTTGCTGAAATGGTTGATAAGGGCATTCCCCGTACAAAAATGTATGGTTTTGTTGCAGGTCTACACGGAGGTCCTTCGTTAGCTCCATTTAACAGGAAAGCTGTAGATCGAGTTGTTTATTCCATAAGAAAGGAAGAGTGCAGTGATGATATTCAGAAGACTTTGGATCATTTCGGGGAACCTGCAGCTTCTGCGAGTAGGAACTTTTTCTACACAGTTCAGGTTGACAGTTGTTCAAGGGTAAAGGATATATTCTGGGCCCATGCGTCATCTAGACTCAATTATGATTATTTTGGGGATGTAGTGACATTTGATACAACCTATCGGACAAATATGTACAACATGCCATTTGGTATTTTTGTTGGGGTAAACAACCACTTTCAGACCTGTGTCTTTGGTTGTGCATTGATTAGGGAAGAAACAGTGGAATCATTCAAGTGGTTGTTTAGGACGTTCACTAAAGCAATGAATGGGAAGGCGCCGGTGTCCATACTTACAGGTAAACCTAGTCAGTAATTGTTTATACTATGCTAAATAATTTGGTCAATATAATTAGTTCGACACCTTGGTAATTTCTTTTGTTTTATTTTAGATAATTGTCACCAGATGGAGGCTGCTATCAGTGAAGTATGGCCACATACCAAGCATAGGGTGTGCAAGTGGCATGTTCTGAAGAAAGCAAAGGAGAATCTTAGGAATATATATAGTAGGAAAAGGAGTAAATTTAAGGATGAATTCCATGAAGCAATTAATCTGCCACTTACACCTGATGAGTTTGAAAGGGCATGGACAACAGTAAGGGAGAAGTATGATCTTAAGAAGAGTGTTTTCCTGGATAGGATGTGGGACATGAAGGAAAAGTGGGCACCTGCTTACTTTAGAGATTTTTTCTTTGCCAAAATGTCGACCACACAGAGGAGTGAAAGCATGAATCATGCACTTAAAAAGTATATGAGTCCTTCTGCATCAATAAATGCCTTTGTTAGGAGGTATGACAGTTTCTTTCATGACAGAATGGAGGCACAGAATAGAGAGGATTTCTATTGCTTCAATGTGAGTGTTGTATCATTGTAGTATATATGTTAATTTGATTGAGACGTGACTATTAATAAAATCTTAATTATATGTTGTTAATATAATGTAGGGGAAAGTGGCCACAACCACTTTGTCTCCGCTTGGAAAGACATGCTTATTGTGTACACCGGGGAGCGTTTAGCAAGTTCAAAGAGCAGTTCTGTTCCAGTTTCTCTTTCAAGGTTGAAGAAACTTCAGTTGAGAATCCGGTGCTTGTGGTTTATATCGGGCATAATACGAAGAAATGTTGGGGGAGGAGCGCCTATGAAGTGTATGCTAACATCGTGGAAAATGATTTTTCATGTGTTTGCAAACTATTTGAGCATATGGGTATCCTTTGCAGCCACATCTTGATGGTGAGTATGAAGAGTAGTATAAGTATGAACATTGCCTTTTGTTTTGGTTGATTAATGAAACTAGTATAACATATGTCAAATGCAGGTACTAGTGAAGAATGGATTCACTGAATTACCAGAGAAGTATATTCATAAAAGGTGGACAAAAGGGGTTAAAGATTTAATTCTGGATCACTTGGAGGGCCTAGTAGAAGACACTGAAAAAATGGAGTCGCAGGCCCATTTTAATGCGGTGATGCATGAGCATACTCTCACAATTATGAGGATCGGGAATAGTAGTCCAGAAATGCGTCAAATGGCAATTGAGGGCTTGTTGAAGTTGATTGATAGTTTGAAGTTAAGTTGCACTCCACCAGATTCCAGTAGAAATATCCGTAGGAGCGATCGAGTTAATCGAGTGAAGCCTAAAACTCTTGATATGGATGTGAGTGTCGAAGATGATGACGAAACTAAAGAGGATGGGGATGACGCTGATTTCATAGACGTCAATGATGATGAAGATATCTGTGAGGATGATTCCATACTCGAATCAGAAATACAACCACCTGAAGTTAAAAGGGGGAGAGGAAGACCAAAAGTTGCTAGGAATGTCTCGAACTGTGAGAGAGCCACAATTGAAAAGAAGAGGAAAGAGGCTGCAGTGTCAAGAGAAAAGAATAAGGCAGCCCCAGCCAGTGCTTGTTCTGTGTCGAGTAAGAAGATGCAAATTAGATACTGCAAAACATGTGGGAACACGGGCCACAATAGCTCAACCTGTGGTCGTGAATCATCACACAAGAGGAAGGAGTAAATGAATTGGCTAGCATCTATATATATCATCATCTCGATGATATTTGTCTTAGTATCGTGTTTTCATGTGAGGCTGTTATTTGACACTGTAGGGATAGTAGTTTGTAATTTGTTGTTTCTTGAGTATGGAACCATACTTTGATTTGGTAGACCTGAGTTTGAGTTTATTCAATACTAGTATGCATCGATACATTTTGAGATTGGTAGTAAGGACATATACTATGATTTACCGTGCCTATTATACATCAACTTTTTTGGGGAGTCAAGTATGGACGGACACTTCGATTTGTTGCAGGAGTGGCTAGGAAATTTTAGAGTGAAGTTTGCTCAGATAATATGGTTACTCCTGCATGGTATGTACAAATACATTGTTCTAGTTAAGTATAGGCAGATACTAGGATTACTTGCCAGAGTATGTAGTCATACTATCGATATAATGTCTCAAAATGTGCATCACAGATGCATTATTACAATAATTGTTCAGGTACGTACGACATAGTTTTTGAAAACAAACAAAAGGAAGTTCTTTGTGGTGGTGAAAATTAAAATGGGGGAAATAAAAATAATAGTGTTGTCTGTGACACTTTGCATTGCTCAGGCTTTTATTTTCCCTGGGAGTGCAGTCCTTTCATCTACGAGATGCCGCCTTTATGAATCGCTCCACAGGCTGTGGAAGTATGGCCTCATTGGTTTTGAAAGACAACAAGTTGAACAGAAATTCCTTTCGGATGGTTAGTGACTCCTGTGTTAGATATGCCGATGTCAATACAATGAGAGAAAATGGTACTGTCAATAAGTGAACTAACTTGGATTAAGAGTGTGTGCACTGACCATGGGAACACTATTCACCAAGCGTGTGCCGTCCCAGTTCCTCATGTAGTTGAGCACATGGAATGCAGAGTCCACCCTATCGATGAGGTTATGATAAGTAAGTTTCCCATTAATAGAATTAAAAGGGTAATAGTGTGTAGGTCTGTACTCATGGCAATCTGGAAGGTTGCTGGTGGGGTACTTGGCTTCCCAAGTTTGAATATGTTCCTTCCAATCTGGGAATGCTAGCATCATACATTCCTGCAAAGCTTTGGAGACCTTAATCTTGGTTTTATTGTGCCTGTGTTCAATGTCTTTTCCTTCCATGGAGATATCCCTCACAGGGTCCAAGATGCTGACGATTTTGTTCTCCATGTCGAATGCATATAAAGCATAATGTGCTACCTCATTGATAGGGATAAATATCTGTAAATCCATGAGATTGAGCTGTTAATAATATTTGTTAAAAACGCCAGGCAATTTGAGTTTCTGTATTAAAAACAAACCAAGCGACATGATGACACGTCGAATGGAATTAGTGCACCCTCAGTGAAGAAATGAATGTGATCATTCGGGTCCCAGTGTCCATCGTCCGCAATTGCATACATCTGTAGTGTCCAGTAGTTTCCAATTGTAAATTAACAGAATGTGTGTAGTACTACAGCTTTGATGACATACTAACCGCAAAATCTTGGTTGAGGAAGTGCCTCCAGCCAACAAATTCCGTGGAACCAAACCTATGGAGCTCGTCCTCATAAAGTGCCTGTACAGCAAGATTGAATACATCTTCATGCATGGAGTAATTTGTTGCTTGCAGGGCATTTTGAAGGTCGGCAAGATGTAATCTCATGGGAACCGGGTTGGAGATGTGAACCCAAAGCTTCCTGAGGAAGAAAAAACACCTATGGTTAGACAGATACAGTTTGATCATATATTTAGCATGTAGCAGTATTAGAAAAATTTACTTTAAAGAGTCCTTGTCTTGTATGGAAGTGGTGTATTTGAACAGGTCATCTAGAGCCTTGCCGTCGTTCCTTGTGGTTGGTTGAAGCTTGCATAGAAATGGCGACTTTATCATCGTACTGGGTTTAATAATACGCGCTGGCAAATTAACAAGCAAATCTGCAGGTTCTCCAATGATAGTCTTTTTGTATTTAGGGGGATGCTCATGTCGGACTGCAATCCTCGCTTCAGAAACATGCTTCAGGAGGGAATGCGGGGAGGAGCGAGGAGCAGAATTTTCGGTGGTCTCTATAACATGGTGACAGCAATACAAATGTCAGGTTGAAATAGGGTGATATCAATTTTATTAACATGACCACTGGATTTATTATTAAACAAGATTAAATATGACCTGTATTAGATACACCTTGTCGATGGGGAGGAGTTTCTGGAACAACAGCTGGATCTGCAACCGTGTCAAACTGTTCTTGTAAATTACCTTGCACTTGATTTTGGGGTGTCAATTCTCCAGTAGTGTTGTCGTTGTCAAGCTGTGAGAGACCGAGGACGAAACTTGGTGGATCAAAGTCAGCAAGGAATGAGGTTGGCTTGTGAGTCGATCCATGATTGTGAACTCTGTCCATCTGGTCATAAGGGGTGTGAATATGCAATTAGTATGTGTACGTACTCACTGAATTTGGAAGCCTATTATACGATTTAGTTGAGTGTTGTGGTTAAGTATGGGTTGATACTAAATTATTGGAAGTATATGGATGTACCAAATCAGTTATGAATGGGTTAAATCTTGTACTAGGATTAGTATCTGGATGTACTCAAAAATATTATCAGTATGTCTAGGTACTAAATTAATGTTAAATTATTGTGATTTGTATTGGTTGATACTAAATCAGATCTAGTATGACAACATACTTTAATGTTTATTGAGATTTGTATGGGTTGATACTAAATCATATCTTGTATGAGAACATACTATTAAATTCAGAGGACCAACTCTGTGCGATTATAAAGATATTGTGTGGAAATTATATGAAGCAGTACCTCAACATGGCTAGGAAAAGAGTTGTTGCCATAGCAAACATCACGGCGATCACGGAGCTGTGAACAAAATTATAAAATTTAGGTTGGGAATGAAGTAGGGCTAACAAATACTGAGGGTATGGAGAGGTACCTTGAGTTTTCCAAAGGATGGGAATGGAAATCGATTCTGTATAACCATGTCTTTCTTTATAAAGTCAGCCATGATATTGTCGTCATAAGATCTGATGCGTGGAAAGCAGTTGTGTTTAGGAGTGTTGTTACCATTGTCCAGGTTGTCCAAATAGAAAACCTGTAAAAATGTTAGAAAGTAAAGTATGTCAGACTTCTAGTTTGTAAAATAATTTAGTAAAGTAGTAATTATGATGTACCTGCAGTGCAGTGATGCAACCATTGATGTAACCTGCGGATTTGCCATTTTTAAGCTTGTTATGCAGACAATCCGCTGCAACTTTTAGCTCGTCAATGAGAAACTTAGCCCAATTATAATTTTGAACGTTGTCAATGTCAACCAAGGCTGTCATATACCTTGTTGATATGTGATTGATTAGAGATACTGGGCCTAAAAATATGGTTACAAGGACCATTATGAAAGCTGTTTTAAATTTTAGAACATCATCGACAGACATCGGACCGTCAGGTGTCTTGTATAAGATTTTGGTGAGGAACGGCGAGGTGATCTGCTCAAATGAATCCTTTCCAAAAACATTGCAGATATACTTCTTCATGGTCACCACTTCTTGTTGGGTTGCAGGTACTATATCCTTTCCCACCCATGGAATACCAAGGATATGGTTCATATGTTGATCTGTCAACTTGAGCTCAGATCTAGTACCAGAGAAGAAGGAACACTGGATGTCTGGATAGGATCAAACTTACTAAGGAGCCATGCAGCATAATCCTTATTTGTCTTGGTGATGGTTAGGTACTTCAAACCTTTGAATCCCATATCTTCAATCAGCTGCAACCTCGTTTCATCTTCTATGCTACTGAGAATGTCTGAAGTTATTCCAGGAGAACACCTTGAGTATACTGTACCTTTTTTTGATTTCCTTGCTTTATTACTAGCACTCCTTGATCGTGGAGTACTACCATTGTTAGATGTGTTCTGTGCAAGTTGGACCCCATTCTTCCTGCGAACCATTTGCAATGCCTTTGTAAATGCTGATTTTCTGGAGCTTGATCCTCCTGGGCCACTGACGGCTGTTGGTGATTTCCCCATGGTGCCTGAAAATGAAAAATGCTTATAGACAAATCTGAGGAAATATCAGATCTGAAAAAAGTATCCACTGATACTATAAACATCAAATATAAAAAGTATCAGATGATACTCTAATCTGGAAAAAAAACATGCCACGGCACAGGCGTCATTGCTCCTCTTCTATCATGCTCTGCTTTTCAACATTCTAAAATCACAGGGTGCATGTGTGTGTACACAGGTAGCATAAAAGAAAACAAATCCACGAAGTACTCTGATGGCTATCTTTTTAGGTAATTTTTTTTTCAGGTAAAAACAATGAAATCTCTGATGCAACTACTATATTGTCCGGTGAGACATATTGACTAACACCTGAAAGGCAAGAATCACAGCAGCCTTGGCTCACCTCTAATCATCAAGATCAAGTGACTGGATACTGCACTAGTGTCAGATAGGTAGCAGACAGAAGACAGGTTGCGATTTATATAACAATGATCAAAACAAACCTGCGACTCTCCTCTGCCGCCGTACAGGAGTCCAGCCGCCGCCGTCTTGAAGGAACTCGTAGTACAGAGGCGTGCCGTGTGAAGGAGCTACCCGTCGACTGTGTAAGCGCCGATGGTGTCCTGTCGGCGAGCCGTGCAGGAGTGCGCCGTCGGCGAGCTGCCCGACGAGACTGTGGAAGTGCAGGTCGATTAGATGAGAACGGGGCTTATGGTTTGTTGAGATGGCGAATCTATCGCGGGATAAGCATTGATTTGAATGGACGTACGTAGATGGATAAATGAAATTAAAAAAAAATCAGCGGGGAAATAGCGATGTATAGAATGCCGTCGTCGACCGTATACCAGGCTAACCGGGTTCGACTTGAGGACCCGCTGCGGGCTTGCGGCACCTTGCTATACGTGGATTAGAGGAGGGAGTAACTACTCCTAGGGAGTACGGAAGATTTTCCATATATATATATATATATATATATATATATATATATATATATATATATATATATATATATATATATATATATATTGATCACCATTTATGAGGTCGTTAGAAACTCAAGAAATGCACACAATTAGCTGGCTATGCAACACAAATAGGGACACTTAACTTTTACTGTGAGAAGACTTCCAACCCAAATCAATTGCCTCATCTTCTATTTCCTTTTATAGATCAACCATGTCTGTATACCGGTACCATGTCCCGACATTCCATTTGTCCTCATGTATCAATTGCGGGTGAAATGATATGATATATGCATCAAAGTCTCTTATCAACAGCATATCTGGCTTTCCAGTCATCGATCACATTGATCACATGGTAGCTATGACCGCTATGCGGATTGATTAGCAGGGTCACTGGAATGCCATGGGGACTTTCAGCATTGATGAAATCTCTTTGGCTGTAAGCCAGTGGCCCTCCATCAAGTTGCAGTAACCCAAGCCAAAGCCAGCGGCTCTCCATCAAGTTGCAGTAACCCGTATCCCTGTTTTAAATACGCAATGTGCGAGATGGTATGAGATGTTGCCCCTAAAGACATAATAGTATATAGCATGACAGATGATGTATATCGCATGACGGATGGTGAGCAAATTGAGGCAATATAATATTATTAATTGGAAATACAAATCCTCACTACACGCGCTAATGTAAATAAATCCTAATCCTTATTTATAAAATAAATATGAGTATTTGGTCCTAAATTCAATAGGATATAATCATCATTAGCAATAATAACAAATTGTTCTAGTTTGTAAATGGTACTTATCTCCACCACTATAAACATATATATAAAGTGACGTGCTAAATCTTAATCTTATCCGCCTTGCAATCATGTAAAGGTAACCTCCCAAACCATTATTTAAATAACCCACATATGTTCTTATAAAGAATAATATAAGTAACCCCTGAACTTACATCTAAACTACTAAATTAAAATAGCCTCTAAATTTGTAGGTATATTACGTACATTACATATTTTAAAAGACAGTCCCAAAATAGTTCTATATATGTTTCCAAATTACTTGGTCATGCTCATTATTATGTAGGCCATATCATTCTGCAGAATAATACTAACTCTAGTACTTTTAAGTAGTGTTAGCTAAACCAAAATTGTACTAACCAAAATAGCATTTAACAAAGATCCGTGGGAGTAAACAACAAGCCCATAAATTCGTATGTAAATCGTGCATCTATAATTTATATGCAGGAAGTGATAGTCATACCCATCTATAAACAAATGTTGAAATGCACAGGGAAAATATTATGAATGAGATTGAAAGTATATGAATGTATTAACATGAATATTGAGTTTGAATATAAACATAAGAGAGAGTTAGAGTTTCAACTGGACACATGTTAAACACTTATTGAGGCGCAATACAAAGGGAAAATGTAAATTGGGAATGGAAAATGAAAGCGCTGGAGTAAGATTGCCATTAGCTGGGGTCTTACTCTGAATCCGGTCTGCTCCGACGTGTGAATCCTAGGTTGTCCTCCTGTAGCTATCCTTGCCAACAACCGCCCACCATCCTTGCAAAAGATGAATGTAAATAATTCTTAGTGTCAAAGAAGGAATTTTCTCCCTTGTGATTCGATGAGTTATTTGTACAACATAGAACTAGTAAATGGTTGCCTTTTGTAGATGAGAAAACCAACAATTTTGCAAGGAGTTGATAGATTGTAGTTGCTCATGATAGTCATATGCAATATGTTACCCTTCCAAATTAGGTGTTGGAAATTTAGCTATGCTAGAGAAACAATTGTCTAGTGCTGAGAAAAGAAAGAAAAGATAAAACCTAGTGAATCAATTTATTCCATCACAAAAGGGTTTTGTTTAAGTTTTTTTCTAGTAGTGTTGTTTCCAGTGATCAGTATAATGTACCCTCAAAATGACAAATTATAATAACGGATGAATCGATATTGAAGAACAAGATCAACGGCAAAGTTTAACAAATAACAAAGAAAATCTCAATAATATAGCCTTGGAATGCTCATCTTGATCGAACTGTTGTAACTTGGTTTTGAGCGCAATCCTCCGAAAAACGCTGTCTACAAGCATGGCACCATCGATTCTCTCCTCTCCACCATTTGTCCACTGCGGCCTTGCCAAACCACCACACCGTCGCGCTCTCGCCGAACCACCCGGCCAGCCAGTCACTCCAAGCTCTGAAAGGTACCACCTTTGAGCTAAGGACTTAAATCGCCGTCTGCACTTTGCCTGTGCTCACCTCCCTCACTTTGCCCGAAACCAGTCCGCCCCACCGTCCCGTTGCTCCACCTCTCCCTCTGGCGCTCGGCCTTCAAGCGGAGTTGCGGTCCGCGACACGGCACGCCGGTGAGCATCCACGACCACCACGACCCAGAGCCGCCCGGACCCGCCCGCGAGACTCCGTCACTCCGCCGCGTCTCCTCGCATCGTCACCTAGGGGCGCCACGGCCGTCTCCTTGCCGTTCGGCGCCGGCCGGACCAGCCCCGACCTTCCCGAGCCATCCCGTCCTCGAGCCCGACCTCGCCTCCACATCTAGCCACCTCAAGCGAGAGCCCCTCAAAGCGCAGCGCTCTGCCTCGACGTCGATCCTCAATGTTGGTCAACTTTACAAGCGAGAGGCGATAGATGAACTTGTCATTGTCTGCACAAAGGAAAATACTTTATTTCATATTCGGCCAATAGAACAATTGCTTGGTACGTTGATACGTCATGGGGGCACCTGAATGTCCACACATAGAGTTGGAATGTAAAGTAGCAACTGTCCTAGCTTGCATCTGTGAGTCAAAACCCAACCAAATTTGATTCTTGTAACGGATCACACCTTGAACTACTGATCTTTGTGGTTTGGATGAGGGATCAATGGACAATTGAGCAACAACGACTGAACATCCAAATCACGCAAGTAATTGAATGCCCTAGTTTTGTTTTGATAATTGAATGACAACTAGTAGACTAACCTTTGTCTTAAGTGTTGACTAAGCTAGGTAATGTCCATATCAAAAGTTGAGTTAGATAGCATCCATGGAGAAGATGGAGATGGCCACAAGTTGATTGAGTGCTCAACATTGGACAAAAGTGAAGAGAAGAGGTGAGGAGCAAGCCAAAGATATATGTTAAGGTTGGATAAAAGTGAAGAGGAGAGGTGAGGAGAAAGGCAAAGATATATGTTAAGGCTTTCCCTTTTCGAGGAGCAAAAGAATGTGCGATTAGATTTAAGATAGATAGATAGATATACTATAGAGAGGGGAACTCTAGCACAAAAAGGTTATCTAAGTACTCCTAGATGTAAATGTATTACACCCAGTGACGCGGTGAGATGCAAGTTAAAATATTTTCGAAAAGCTAATTACCCTTTAGCAACAGGAACTTGTTTATTGGTTAAAACTTTGGGTAAAGCATTTGTAATCTACAATTAAAAGGCAAACAGGCCTACTTTCTGATAGTATTGGCCTCCTTTAGCTTTGGCACAAGAGTTATTACCCCATAGTTAAGCCTTTTGATGTCCCCAGTGGCCCCTTCCAAAAATCTTGAAATAGTAAATAACAGCATCAGGTCCTCTTTGATAGAATCCGAAAAGTTCTTGAAAAAGGATGCTCCAAAACCATTGGGGCCCGGAGTAGAGTTGTTTCATATCCATAATGACCCCGCAAAGGTTTGATCAAAGCTGCCCTGTCATCCTCACCAAGAGTTAATTCCCTGGGCCAGGAATTAGAGTACTCCCTAAGAGCATTCTACAAGGCTCGCTGGCTCAAGACAGTCCCTTGTAAAAGCACACTATATATGATCAGTTATGTTTTTTTGTCCCTGATCTCCCCAGAAACAGAATCTAAATAAGAAAATGAAGTTCCTTCTTCTTCTTCTCCCATTTGCATACTAATCTCTACTATAATGGAATAGTTAAATTATACTCCATCCACCCAAAAAAACGTCCCCCGCTGAGAGTTTCAACCATTGCGCACCCCATAAAATATATACAGAAATTCAACATCATCAAAATCTAAAGCCCTTAATCAACCCTCACAAGATCTAACGGCAAGCAATCAAAGCTTCAGCGTGCTGAAGCCTGCTAAAAAGCCTCCCGACGGACGTTCCCGAGTAAGAAAACGAGCGGGGTTCGAATCTCCGGTCCTCAACCTCACGTAAAGAAGGAACAAAAGGAAATTCGCAAAAAAAAACACTCCCAGTGGGGAAACGGCGGTCGCAGAAGGCGCAGGAGTAGGGCACGGAAGGGGCGACGACTCCCCCACGCTTGGTGCGATCGAGGTCGCGGCGCTCCATGGCGACCCAGCCTGAGAGGTGGGAGAAGGTTGGCGAAGGCGGACACTGAGACGACGCTGCCGATGAGAGAGGCGGCGCCGATAATGGCGGTGGCGGTCCAGAACGGCGGCCCTGCTCATCGCCATGGAGTTCCCGGATCCCAATCCGTCCCTCCGGCACACGCGCACGCCCACCCCCCTTGGCGGTCCTCGGCGGCGCCCCACCGTGTGGCGGCGGACCAGATCCGGCCACCAACCATGGGCGGCGCCCTCACCCCCTACCGGGCGGCACCACCGTCTCCACCCGTACTAGCGGCGGCACCTCTCCATCCTCGGCGGCGGCGGCCCCCACCTCCGAGCCCCCCAGCAGCTGCGCCTTCTTCGGCGTGAGCCACGGTGGCGGCTTCCTCCTTTTGTCGGCGCCCCTTTCGTGGCAAACAAATTCCATGCCACCATGACTAGATCCCGTGCCCACCTCCTCCAACAGCAGCAGGCCAGACGTTGAGGTATGAACTGCACGACGGATTTGATTTTTTTTTTTATCAAATTTGTTCTTCGCCTAGGCTTTTCCGATTTCTGAAATTGGCAAGATTTTTGCCAGTCTTTTTTAGGTTCTCTCTGTTGGAATGAATTACCCTTGATACGTTGAAGTTGTAGCTAAAATCTGAGACCAATTGGACTTGATTTGTTTGACTTTTGATGAAATTTTGGAGTCACCTGATTGTTTCCTCAAGGCTGCCAACAAAGCTACAGCTGTGAGGATTTGCCAGCAAGGATCCATTTGGTTTTGAAGGTATACCAGTACAAATTAATGTTGGTTTATATCTGAAAATGTTAGTATCATTCGATTATTCAGCCTTTGGCCTTTAGATAGATGGCATTAGAACTGAAATCATTGCATTTTTTGGCATATATACTGATGTCGGATGAACTAATACATTACTGGGATTGATGTGTTTCCTTATCATAAACAAGCTTTGTTTCCTTATCATAAACGAGCTTTGATGTCTTCAAAAACATAATATTATTCACTTTTATGTATTCATGGATGGACCTAAGCTTCATCACTTTGCTGAATAACAATACATAGACTAATTTGTCCTTTCCTTCTGTTGTGTCATCTCATCTGTGTAATAAAATCTGTCCTATGAGGCTATTGAATAACAATATAGAGACTAATTTTACTTATTAGAATTGGACGAACATGCATATTTGTATGTTTCAGGCCTTAGTAGGGCATTTTGTTTTCTTTAAATGAGAAATAGAGAAAAGGGTTGGATACATTGTCTGCAATAAATCGCAACATGGACATAGACTGTCCAGAGCAGGAAATGATTCGTTGATGCAATAGCCGGCAAACAGGGCGGGCCAATCTTACTCAGCATCAATAATGGAATAGCTGTTAAATAGAACAGAGCCCTACTTTTTTGAAACAAGAGCCCATCTTTACTCATAGCACTAATAATACAACTGTCGTTAAATAGAATGGAGAGTATCATGATCGGCGATGCCTTCCTTATTCTTTTGCCTACAATAAAGTTTCCATAATCGTGGTTTGGAAGGAGATTAATCAGTTGTCGAAGATTTCCATTGTCATTGTTTGTCTAAGATCATCTGCACATAACTTGTTTGCAGATTTGGCATTGAAGAAGAGAGGGGAGAACAAGAGAGGGATGCTCACTGAAGTCACGGCGGCTGCTGATTCCACCATGTTATAAGACGATGAATTGATTGAGCAAGTGGCGACGCTAGAGGCATGGGATGGTGTCGTACCACAAGCAAAGGTGTCTGCTCCTCTTCCACAAGACAATTGTATGTTGGCTCAAAATTTTGCTTCTTATCCAATTTCAACGTCCCTTGTGCTAAGTGTTTCCCAGTTTATATCTTAACAATTCATCAGGAAAAGAGTCATACTATTTCATCAATCCTGATTTAACAGTTTGTTAATACTGAGGACTACTTTAATCTGATGGTGTTACAACAGATCAAGGTATTAACACCAATTGCAGTTCCAATGGCAACACAGAGTTCAGCCTCCAGGATTAACCAATGCTGAGTAGCACCATCTGTTGCAGGGGTGAGTTCCTTAGCCTTCTTAGACAAAGATTGAGGTCTGACTGTTGCTATTTCTCTAGCTTGATGTAAGGCTGTCGGTGCCTGCATTGCTCTCATGTGAAGGCACAAATCATTTCCCATTACACGTTTTTGAATTTTATGCTAGAATGCTGTAAAGTTGTAAATTGTTTGGACAAGGACAAACACAAAAACAGTGGTAAATTGGTAATTCTTTTTTTCTTCAAGCCTAGGTATTGCATTTTCTGTATTAGATTTGTCATTGGAAATTACAGTTGGTACCTTGCAATTAAAGCTTTCACTGTTTAGTATTTCCTCTATAAATATGAAACCCTGTACCATAAGTGTCGGGGACCAAAATAAGGGCCCCTTTAGGAAAGCCCAACAAACGCAAAAACTGGCCCAGCAAGCCGCCCACTACTTTACCTAGGCCACGGCTCCAGGGCACCAAAGCAAGCGCATGGTCTCCAGCCCATCCGAGCACGCCCCGCCTTGAGAGGCCTCGGGTAAGCACCAATACTCCGCCTCGCCCAGAGCCCCCCCCCGGGGGGCCTCGGGCGAGTTCCCACCTTCCGCCACGCCCGAGCCTCCGGCGTTGGGGCCTCGGACGAGCCTCGATTTCCGTCCCCGCCCGCCCCGGCGACTAGGCCTCGGGCGGGGCAGCGCCCGCCAGGGGTCAAAGCCGTACCACCGATTTGACGCACATCTACCACTGCTCGCCCATGTCCCCGTCGTCGGGCGCTCCACACCCCAGCGGGGGATGGACCTTTGTCCGTCCACGACCCGCACCGGCGTTCATGTTTACGCAGTCCACACAGGTGAAGGCCTCGCTCGCCAGCGTGGGATGCTGTGGCTGCCTAACCTCTCCTGATAGGTCCACGTCGCCGGGGTGCTTTGGGCACCGCCCGCCACGCCCCGAGCAACGACGGCGACCGAAGTCACCCTCCGTGCGGGAGAAGGCTGACGCCCCTTCGGTCAACCAACGGTCCACCCGTGAGCCCCGAGCCGGGATGGGCGTCCACCAGCGCCGGCGATCATCCACGGCTGTTCCAACCACTCCCCGTCTGGCACAGCTCCGAGGCCCCCGAGCCTCGGATTCCGGCCAGTCAAAGCTACAAACAAGCTACAGGGCTCGAGACACCCCCCTCCGTCACGCTCCACCAACTCCCGAGCGAGGGGCCGGTCATTACAGCCAACGGCGCCCGGGGAGGCGACATAGCGCTGCCCGTCACGTTCATGGATAGCCGCCCCACTCCGGAGCCGCGGATGAGGGAGGACGAAGCCCATGACCTCGCCGCCCGGCCACGACCTCTTCTTGTAAGGCCACGATCTCCCCTTACGACTATAAAGGGGAGGGGACGGGAGCCCGTAGAGACACGAACCTCACCACGGGCCCGATATTGGCACTTCACTCAATCATCCACGAGACTTGGGACCTGTCCCTCTCTCACCGCCTTGTACACCCTACCTACAAGCACTTAGGTGCAAGATAATACAAGAACTCCTCTCCCCCCCCGGGCGTAGGGCCTTCTCTTGCCCGAACCGGTATAAATCCTTGTGTCCATCTTGCACACCACCCGGGAGTTGGGAGCACGCACCACAAATTCACTCGTTAGTGCTAGGGCCGCCCGGTTCTAGCACCGGCGGTTGGTGCGCCCGGGGTAGGGAGGCTGTGCGTGTTTCGCCTCTCTTCCCGCCAAACCTCCGGATGGCCGGTAGTGTGGCGACACCACGAGAGGGCCTTTCGGCCCCAACTTTCCCCCCCCCATTTGGAGCGGGGACCCTGGTCGGTTCGGAGGTCTCGAGTACATGTCGGCAGGCACTTCGGTTCGACATGGGCTCCTTTCCGGCCGGGGTGGGGACCTCGGGACGAAGCCCGGCGGACCCATCGCCCGGCCAGCGCGGAAACCCGCGGTGCCCCCCTTTTGCGCCACGGCGGATTCGCCCGCGGCGCCCACGGTAGCGGGAGGAGGACCTAACGGCGCTCCCGCTGGCGGCGCCTCTCGCGGCGGCGCTTCGGCGGCCGCCCGTCACCACGTCTGCCGTTTGGCTTGCCCGCGCCGCGCAGCCGTCGCGCGTCGTTGGTCTCCACCACCATGGGAGCCCGAAGGGCGCCCGCGCCGCCCGGCGGCACTCCGCAGGCGTCCCGACGCGGACATCCCCACGGACCGATCCACGCCTACGCGGAGTACGTCATCGGGCGGGCGGTGTGACTACAGCGCCGCCTCGTCTACCCGATCAGCGTCACCTCGACTCCGAACCTAGGGGATTCATCGGAGCACGCCTTCGCCCGGCTACCCGACTCCGACTTCGACTCTCGGACGACATGTACGACCCGACTGCGAGAGTGCTTCCCGCGTGGAGATCGGCGATCTCGGCGCCGGCCCGATGAGGCGGCGGCGACCAATCAAGATCCTAGGCACACCGTCGAGCCCGCCCGGTGGTTGCAACCCGTTGGATCGGGCACCTCACGACCCAGGGGCCGGGAACGAACCCACCGCTTGCGGTCCAGCCGGGCCGAGGGCTTTGGCGGCCACACCTTAAGACCACGCGACCCCACCATCGGCAAGCCCGCGAGCTCGGGCTAAGCTCGAACACGGCCAAAATCTTCAGCTACGGCGAAGATAGGCAGCGTACGAGCAAGGCCACCCGCGGTCGCAACCCCAGCCCGGCCCGGCTCGACAACGCGCCCGCAGCGTTCACGAAGGATTGTCAACAGCGACGAGGCGAGCCGCTTCCGTCTTCTGGCGTGCGAGCGAGCGTCGCCGCCGCCGCCCTTCTCCTCCGCGATGCGAGCCCTCTACCGGAGAAGCGGCGCATCAGCGGCGAGATGCGAGGGCTACATCGAGACCGCCCCGCGGTCCAGCGGGCGCAAGCTTCGGCCTCACGCCTTCGCGCCTGAAGGGCGAGGCAGAGGCCATTCTCGGGAGGAAGCGGGAGGCCTCGGTCCACCAGACCCCTCGTGGAGACCAGTTCGCTTGGCGCATCGGGACAACCCCGACGGCCTCGGCAAAGGCGGCGCCGCGTAACGCTATCAACGGGCGCCGCGAAGGGGCAAGGCGCGAGCGAACGACCGCCCGCCCCAGCGAGGTAGCGGCGCGGCGGCGATGAGACAGCGGCGGCGGACCCTCAGGGGCCTCGAGCTTTGGCCCAGGAGATCCGCAATGCCCGTTTCCCCTTCCGGTTCCGTCGGCCGGCCAACCTCACCAAGTACTCGGGAGAAACGAACCCCGAGGTGTGGCTCAACGACTACCGCTTTGGCATGCCAATTTGGCGGCGCGGACGACAACCCGGCTCATCATCCGCAACCTCCCGCTTCACTTGGGGAACTCGGCGCGAGCTTGGCTGAGCACCTCCCGCCCGCGCGATCCAGCGGCAGTGCGATGCGGTCAAAGTTTTTAGGTGGGAACTTCAAGCACATACGTGCGCCACAGGAAACTCATGGGACCTCCAAATGCCGCCCGAAGTCGAGCGAGCGGGCTGCGTGACTTCATCCGCCCTTCTCGAAGAAGTGCACCGAGCTACCGCGTGGCCGGCACCGCCATCATCGGTGCGTTCCTAGGCGGCACGACACTGTAAGGAGCTGGTCCACGAGTTGGGTGAAAGATGCCCTCCATCGCCAACGAGCTGTTCGGGTAGCCCACGAACTTCGCCTCCGGCGAGGAGCGATGAGAGCGATCTTCCTTCGCGGAGAAGCGATCTTCAGCGGCGCCAACGACAAGGGCAAGTGGCGGGGCAGAAGGAGCCGAGGGAGACAACCCGCAACCCCAAGAAGAACAAAAGGGGCGGCGGAGGGACTTCAGGGAACAGCGTGGCCTCGAAGAAGTAGAGCCACAAGTCCCGGTGGGCGTCGATGCCGAGGAATCCCTCGCTGCGCCACGAAGATGGCCGCGTGGGAGATGCGGTTTGGGGGCAAGGTTGTGGAGCTCGGGCCGTAGTACTCGGGGCGCTCGCAAGAAGCGCCCCACCGGCATCCCAAACCCACGCTCGTGGAACGCCGTAAAGCTTACGGCGTACCTCGGCGGGGGCCAGCGAGGCCCGATCATCGGCGGCGGCACGATCCACTTCGGCCGCCGGATGTCGGACGAATCTTGCGCGGAGCCCTTCTCCACCAGCGCCACCAGCCGCCTCCGTCCGAGACACGACTCCCATCCACCACGCCCAGCGACATCGACCTTGGGCGCCATTGGGAAAAGCGTGGTCGAGCTGAGAAGACGACACGGAAATCTCTCTCTCTCTCTCCCTTCTCTCCGGCGAGCTCAAAGTGCTTCTCTGGCGGCGGAGAAGGCAAAGCGAGAGGCGGCAGAAGGAAGCGCAAGAGGAAAACAAAGAGGGTCACCGCCAGTATTTATACCCTCGCGCCCCCGCCGCTCCATCTACCCCATTAAATGCGTATCGGCCTCCCGGTTCGCCCACTCGATTACGCCTTGCGCGACAAAAGCGTCGCCACACACGGGCAGCCCCGGCCTGCGGGCACGGCGCACCACACGCACATTGCACGGCACGCCTCCCACAAAGGATCCGGTCACGGAGCAGGGGCCTGCCACCACGCGTGGCCTCGGCCGGAAAGCCATGCCGACATCACATCCCCGTGGGACCCACAAGCACGCCGCGGCACCGCCCGCGGCCAGGGAAGAGTGGGACCCGCCACCCCTCCAGCGGCGCTCCGTCACGCCCCGGCCGCTGGCGCGCCCACGCCTCACGGCGAAGGGCAAAAGCGGGGGTTTTCCTTCTCCTCAAAGGAACCGGGCGGCGGCCCATTTACGGTCGAGAGGTTCGCGGGCTGGCCCATCTCGGGGATCGGCAACCACCTCGGGGCCTGCAGCCCAGTCGGGGGGCTTCGGACGGCCTCATATCCCCTCCTAGCCCTGCGCCAGCGGCACCGTCAGCGACATCAGAGGCCGGCATGGCAGCGGAAGTTAGGGAGATCCCGCGTGGGAGAGCACCGAGCCCTCGGGACCCGGCGGGCGGGACCCGAGCCCCGCCTCTGGCATACGGTAGGCTCTTATGAAAGCGGCGCCTCGGGCCCAGTCGACCCCCAACGAGCGGGGGGGGGGGCGTTTCACTGGATCTTCCCGTTAACGGCTCGACGGATCTAGTGGGTGTTTAAAGCACTAAAGTCGACGATAGCACGACGAAATCCACCCTCCTCCTGCGGAAGGGACGCGGAGGTGCGTAAAAAAACTAGCGACTAAGTACCGATCGGATCCCCCTCGTCATCATGAGGGCTCGGGGCTTCCCCAACATGAGGACCGACTTCGCGAAGACGTCAAAAAAACCACCGAACCCTCGGATGAGCCGACGGGCCCCGGGGCTCGGCGCCACAAAGTAACTTGCTCACAAGGGCACGCACAAGCCCTCGGATGAGTGCACACACTCCTCCGAGGCCTCGGGGCTACACCGGCGGGTGCGCTTCGCTTCCCCCGCCATGAGCACGGCTCCCAGACAGAAACAAAACACGCCCAGCGCGAGGCTAAAGTGCAAGCCCTCGAAGGAGTCCCCAAAACTCCTCCGAGGCCTCGGGGCTACACCCCGCCCCGGTGCGCTTGCGCGCACCTGCGGAAAGTGTCGATAGCAACCGGGGGCGCGGCCTCGGCCTCTAAACGAGTGCTCCCACTCCTTGAGGCTCGGGGGGCTCTTGTCGGGGACCAAAATAAGGGCCCCTTTAGGAAAGCCCAACAAACGCAAAAAGCGGCCCGACAAGCCGCCCACTACTTTACCTAGGCCATGGCTCCCGGGCACCAAAGCAAGCGCATGGTCTCGGCCCATCCGAGGCACTGCCCCGAGAGGCCTTAGGTAAGCACCAATACTCGCCTCGCCCCCGCCCCCGGCCCCGGGGCCTCGGACAGTTCCCACCTTTCACCTCGCCCGAGCCTCCGGCGTTGGGGCCTCGGGACGAGCCTCTGATTTCCGTCCCTTGAGCCCCGGCGACTAGGCCTCGGGCGGGGACAGCGCCGCCCCGGGGTCAAAAGCCGTACCACCCAGATTTGGCGTACATCTACCTTGCTCGCCCATGTCCCGTGTCGGGGCGCTCCACGCCCCCAGGGGGATGGACAACGTCCCGTCGCGACCCGCACCAGCGTTCATGCTTACGCGGTCTCCACGATGAAGGCCTCGCTCGCCAGCGTGGGATCTTTGCCTAACCTCTCGATGGAGTCCGTCGCCGGGGTCTTTGGGGCACCGCCCGCCCGCCGAAAGCAACGACGGCCGGCGTCACCCTCCGCGAGAGAAGGCTGGGCCTCCCTCCGGTCAACCAACAGTCCCACCCCGTGAGCCCCGAGCCCGGGATGGTCGATCACGGCGCCCGGCGATCATCCACGGCTTCCAACCACTCCTCGTGCGGCGTGAGCTCCGAGGCCCCCCGAGCCTCGGATTCCCGAGCGGGTCAAAGCTACAAGCAAGCTACGGGGCTCGAGACACCCCCTCCGTCACGCTCCACCAACTCCGAGCAGGGGCGGCTGTCATTATTTCAACGGCGCCCGGGGGAGGCGACATAAGCGCTGCCCCGTCCCATGGACGACACGCCCACTCCGGAGCCGCGGATGAGGGAGAACAGAAGCCCATGACCTCGCCGCCAGCACGACCTCTTCTTGTAAGGCCCTGATCTCCCCTTACGACTATAAAAGGGGAGGACGGGAGCCCGTAGAGACACGAACCTCACACAAGCCTGATATTGGCACTTCACTCAATCATCCACGAGACTTGGGACCCTGTCCCTCTCTCACTGCTTGTACACCCTACCTACGAGCACTTAGGTGCAAGATAATACAAGAACTCCTCTCCCCCACTGGACGTAGGGCCTTCTCTTGCTCGAACCAGTATAAATCCTTGTGTCCATCTTGCACACCATCCGAAGTTGGGAGCACGCACCACAAATTCACTCGTTAGTGCTAGGGCCGCCAGTTCTAGCACCGACAATAAGCTTTTATTTTTCACCATGTTAAGCTTGTAAGTAGTAAATAGATCAATGATCTGGTAATCATTGGTGAGAAAAGAATAAAATTGAATAATTTTTACTGCTGCTGGTTTCTTAAACCCCAGCAACATCACCTCTAGATTGACAAAATAGATCTTTAGAGGAGCTCTGGAACTCCTGATATGAATTTGTTTTTAAGATGTGGAAATCTGTGTTCAGGTGAATTTGACAAAAGAGTAAGTCATTCTACATAAATGGTTTGGTTCTATTATAATGCTTGTTCATCAACTACAATAATTTAATATATTTCTTGTCCTTGTTTATTTAGTAAAACATGGGTCAAATGCACGAGGCCATATCCCATTACTTTAAATTTTGAAAAAATTAGAGATATTTTATATGATACATCGGAGATGAATCACGATTGCTTCAACATGGCTGTACGATTGGCTGCTCGCAACAATTCCTTGATGTTGAAGAAATACAAATATCATTTCATGGACCTTGAGTTTGTTATTAGTTGAAATAACTGTTCCCTTCATGTGTATATATAATTGCAAAAATTAATCAATTACTATTTTTTATTTGGAAAATCAACAGTCCATAACTCAGTTTGGGCGATAACTCAGTTTGGGCGAGATCCAAGATGCTGTGACAAGACAGACCACTATGAACTAGCAAAATTGTTTGAATGCTGGCCTGATATGGACTATAAAATTTAAAATTGTGACACTGTAAGATATATTATTCTTTACCCTCCTTTAAAGTGTTATATTTTGATTGACATATATTCTTGGAATTTGTTTACAGGTTTTATTGCCATATTTTAAAGACAGAAACTATATTTTATTTGTAATGGACAAGAAAGACAAAATAGTGTATATTATGGATCCGCATTCTTCAAATATATGGCACATGAGTGATGATCTAAACATGCCATATATACCTACCTTAAATAGTATTTTGAATCATTTCAATCTCGCCATGAGGTTGGCAAATCTTGCATGGAAAGAGAACATTTTTGACTGGCGTCGTGAATTTAAAAAGGCGAATCCAAAGATTACCTATTTTATTTCATATCATTCTTATTAAATTGTCATTTGATTTATGTGC
Source organism: Chrysopogon serrulatus (assembly GCA_015844335.1). NCBI lineage: Eukaryota > Viridiplantae > Streptophyta > Magnoliopsida > Poales > Poaceae > Chrysopogon > Chrysopogon serrulatus. The sequence continues at coordinate 31,014 of JADLZL010006134.1, read as the reverse complement.
ATCAAACTAACAATTGCTCTTTTCTTCCCTAGGAAATTGACAGGATTTCTTGTGTACAACTTCATAAAGTTGTGGAACGGCAAAAGACATTTCCCGTTTATGAACACTGTAAGCATATACAATTTCTATGGAGATTTTGTAGGCTATATATAGTACCAAATAACTAACTTGACTTATTATTTGTCATTCACAAATGTCGAAAAAACTAAGGATGGAATTCACGGTGGACATCTTGAAGAGTAGCACAAATAAATGTATAGATAATATCCCCGAAGAACTCCGAAGTCTACTTCAACCAATAAATTAGTTGTAATATGCGACACATGACTATAGTATACATTTGTGTTGCATGAGCGCTTTCCCTATTAATATACATGGTTATAAACAATTGAGTGTAACTTAAACTATTGAAACATCTTGTTCTTTGCGTGATTTCAAGTGCACACCACTGTAATGAAGCCGTAGCGTTAGCACGGACATGTTACTAGTGGAAATAATGAGTTGCTTGTCGTGTTACAAGACGTCATCCGGTCATCCCCACGGAACTAGCCGGTGGTTAACCCGCACGAGTAGCGGATCAGCAGGACCCATGCAATTGGCCCTCTTATAATATGCTTCTGGCTAATGTAATCATCGTGCAACGGCTCGGAGTTGATAGATCGCAGCGTGGATGCAGAATGCTTTGCCATCAATCAAAGCAGTCGAAGGAAGGCTTTTGCCGAGCAGGGCTCGGACTTGCTGTTCGCGGTGGTCCGGTGGACAGGACAGCGGCCGCTGCTGTGCTAGAGCAACAGGGTCGGCCAGGTCGGTCGATGATTTTAATGGAGGGCGTCGTGCTTCCCATGGCCCATTGGTGGCATCCAGAACCGATCACGAGCACCCACACAAAAAAAGGGCAGCAACCAATGCCGCCCTTCGGTTCCGTTTCCGTGTGCCGACAGAAATGGCTGCAGCAGGTGCACCGGACGTCCGTTGTTGCTTGGACCTTCAGCGCGGCCTGAGATACCCACCCCTACTTCGACTGCAGCGAACTGTTAATTTCTAGCGCTAGTAATCGTGGGGTGGGAAAAGAAAAAAAAAAACAAGCGCGTTCTTATGGAGTCATGGACGACGACAGCACAGGATACAACGGCCGCACGTGAAACGACAACTGAGATGGTGATGGCACCGATCGACGAACAAGCATCGCTGCTGCTCACTCTCATCTCATCGTCTGGGAGATTTCAGCATTTTACTAGCATCCATGGGGGTTTTTTTTTTTTCAGATTTGCGAAGCCTCCGTCAAAATGTAACCCAACAATTGGTATGCAATTCAGAATCAGCTTGCTCTCACTCAGTTCATCATTTGGTTATCAGTTTACCATTCAAAAACCACACGCCCCCATTTCCATTTTTCAATCAAGTACAGAAGGAGGAAGAAGATCCCCTCTTCTCCCGTAAACGAATCCTAAGCTACCGAATTCGAAGCCTTACAGTCACCGATCGACCACCCAATGCATGCCACAGCAAGCAACGCAACGCCGACGAACTCACTCAGTCGAGCGCGTCGCAGCGGCGCCTGACGACGCCCTGCCGCCCGGTCTTGACGCCGACGGCGCCGAGCCTCTGCATGGCGGCGGCGAAGTCGTCGAAGAAGGCGGTGCGGTTGGCGGCGTAGCGCTGCGCGAACACCCGGGTGGGCGGGTACTCCCAGATGGCGGCGTCGGAGGCGAGCAGGCCGAGGCCGTGCGGCAGGTTCTTGTAGTAGGCCTCGTCGAAGTCCCGCGGCGTGACGATGTCGTTGAAGATGGAGACGGTGGGGTCGGCCCGGTACCCCGCGCAGGAGCGCTGCAGCGCGCGCGCGAACTCCGGGTTCAGCCGCGGGTCGTGCCCCAGCGCCCCGCCGGCGCCGCGGTAGCCGTAGATGCGGTGCGCGAACTCGGCGCAGTGCGAGAACCCCACGGTGTGGGCGCCGGCCAGCGCCACCATCTCCCGGGGCGAGAGGCCCTTGCCGGCGAAGAGCCGCACCATGGCGCGCGCCGACATGTTGGTGCGCGGCAGGTTCCCCCCACGTCGCGCGCGTCGGAGCGGCGGGAGTCGCGGCGGCCCAGCGCGACGGGGAACCGGGGCCCGCCCAGGATGCCCACGAGGTCGCGCGCCGCCAGCGCCAGGACGTCGGCGCAGGAGACCACGCCGGGGCAGGCGGCCTCCAGCGCCGCCTTGGCGCGGTCCACGGCGTCGAAGGCGTCCCCGGGCAGGGAGAGGTTGATCTCCGCGGCGCGCTCCGGGGCCGCGTCGGAGGACAGCGGGGACACCAGCACGGAGGCGTCGCAGCCGTTGACGAAGCAGTCGTGGAAGAAGAGCCGCAGCGTGCCCGCCGCCGTGGACGGGTTCGCGCGCTGCTTGGCCGCGATGACGTCCGACACGATCTGCTCCACCCGGGGGCAGCTCCGGCGGTAGTAGTTGGGCGACAGCCTGGGCGCTGCCGCCTTCGCCGCCGCCGCAGGGGCAGCAGGCGGCAGACGCGGTGGCGAGGAGCGCGAGAGACAGCAGGAGGCGGCGGCGGAGGAGCAGCGGCGCGCCCATGGGCGAAAGGTAGCAGCTTGGGAGTGAAGAGAGTAGAGTGTAGACTGTAGAGGCGAGCGACGGCGGCGGTGAGATGATGGTGGCTGGGCTGGCTCGATTTGGGAGGGGAGAGAAAGAGGGGTGGGGAAAGGTGGTGGAGAGAGAAGGGGAGCTGCGGTGGGGTGGGGGATTAGTGACGGAGTGAATTGATTGCGGGGTTTAAGGAGGGAAGGGAGTGCGGTGCGGCAGCGGAACGCGGTGGTGGTTTGTAAGCTCGAGGCGGCAGGAGCAGGACGACGGACGGATGTTTGTGCGTTTTTGCATTTGTTTTCTCTAGCTACGGTAGACTATTAGATGCTGTACTGGATAGTGTTTGGCGCAATGGTCCCTAGTGACGGATTAAAAATCCACTCATGACACTGATTGTGATTTGAGTTGAGCACAATCAGAGCGTCCCCAACTCCGTCCTGACTCCTGACTCCTGTCGCTCTCCCTCCACAGGGGTGTAGTGCAGTATTTCCGTGGAACGATTACCCTACTACTATATACTGTAGCAATTTCTGGAGGATATATTCCCATGGGAAACAACTAAAACAAGGCTAGGGATAGGGGTAGGGCAGGCAGCAGCACTGAACTTTTTCTTGAAGTGCAGAATTCCGTTGTCATTCCAAACCATATGGCTGGCCCTTTGTTGGGTTTTATGGCGAATCGTGGCGAGGACCATGCATGCGACACAGGCAGGTGCGGCAATAAAAGCGGGGTTGGCTCTAAATGTACTCCCTCCGTCCTAAAATAACCTGCCGCTTTTCGCTTCCCAAATAAATAAACGCCGGTAATTTTTATAAATAATAAATATTATCGATTAGTATCATAATTAATATCATCGGAAAAATTTTTAAATCTAGTTTTTTAACAAAATTATTCAAAGATATAGATATTATACGTATTTTCTATAAATTAAGTCAAAACTAATGGCACGAAAAATCAAAAACACAATTATTCCGGGACGGAGCATTACCAACCGTGTCTCGTGGCCACAGGGAGCGCAACAAATTTTGGCCTGGAGCCTATAGGCAGGCATCCCGCATCCGAGCCGGCCGGGCGCACGCGTAGGGACGCCCTGTGCACATGCACGACGAGAGAGCGAGCGTGCCCACTGAAAGCGAAGCCCCGTGGCCGAGGAGCCCTGGAGGTGGGGGTCCCATTTCCATCTAGGGAGAGGGAGCTCATTATTATTATTATTATTACCTACTGTACTCTATATATATAGGGGAAAAACATCAAGAGCACGGATAAGTTGGCCCTTGGGTTACATTGGTGCAGTGCACGGGTTCCGAATCTCAGAAATGTGGAAACCAAATAACGGCCACCACCAGGCCGCACCACCGATATGGCGCATCCGTGAGACACGCGGCGCGCAACGGGATGGAACGGTACCGCCACCCGGCCCGCGGATACGGGCGGCGAGCGGCGACTACGCGCGCATTGCCGGGTTTGAGCTGTCCCGCCGCCCAGCGCGGGCGGGTCGCTAAGACTTTTTTCTCGCCGGCGGCCGGGAAGCCCGAAGCATCCATCCATCCATCTCCGTCGGCCTCGTCCTTCCGTCCCTCTCCGGTCCGGCTGGCGCACAGCTGGGGCGGGTATCCAATATCGTTATTCGTTAGTGCAGTGCGTCGCCTTTCCCTTTCGTAGAGCCACGGTTGCACGCCCCTGCCGTGCCGCGCTAGCCGCTAGGTAAGGCATGGACAGGACAGGCGCCGGGGCGAGCGGGGGAAAATCACAAGAGGACAGCGCGCGACGGTTGTTGCGTCGGAGTTTGGGAGGGAAATCCTTTGCGCGCACGCTTCTTTCTTTAGCTTTCATTCGTTTCAGGGTTCACATGCACGCGTTGCATTGCACGACCGATGCCGTTAGTATCAGCGCGGGTTTTGAGTTTTTTTTTTTTTTTTTGACCCTGCATGGACATGGACGATCCCAGGGGAGGCACAACCGCACATCGGTCGGTGCAGGTCTTTCGACAGCTGGTGACGCCGACAGCAGGTGGTGCGCCCACAGTAAGACTGACTCCAACAGCATAGGCAAAGTGAGACCCAAATGCAAAAACCGTTATGCACAGTGTTTTGCCTTCCCAGATTCACGCTCCAACAGAGGACGCAGTGTGCTCACCCATTTTGCCAACGCACGGAGCCGAGACGCAAAGATGGGTATCCTCTCTCATCGACGCAGATCGCGGGCGGTGGGCCCGTGAAGTGGTGGTGTGGCCGCGTGGGCGATGAATCTCTGGACCTGCTGTGTTTGAGGTCCGCAGGGTCGAGGCGACACGGTGGCCGCGGCCAGGAGCGATGGCCTGGCGTTGATGGAGCAGCAGGTGGCCAAGTTGATGGAGTAGTACATGGGCACCGCCATGCAGTACCTGCAAGGGAAGGTCCTGTGCTGCGGCCATGTCCGTGCTCACGATGTAGTCGGCTATGGCCAACGGCGCCGGCGGCTGGCTGATGGAAACGGCTCGTATTCGCAGCAGCAGCTTCCTGAGGACGCCGCCATGAGCCCCCGGTGGAAGCAAAGAAGACCGGCGGCCGCGCCCGCCAGCCGCCTCCACCTCGCCCATGCCCGCGGACGCGCCCGCCGAGGTCGGGCTTCTTTGCACCCCCAGCCATGGAGACCGGAGAGCGGGAAGGCAGAGGAGAGGACATGGAGGAATAGGTGGCGGCGGTGGTGGTGGGCGCTGGAGGAGGCGAGATTTGGGGCGTCTGTTGGAGAAGATAAGATTTGGGTGAGGGATTTTTTTACTGTACCACGACCTATATAGAGAATGGGTCTTCTTTTTTGCCTTCTCCCCGTTGGAGTCAGTCTAAGCTCGGCCAAGACGCGCCCAGCCACATGAAGGATAGGATAGGATAGGCACACAAACACACGCTAGCTGGCTGACATGCATACGGCATACGCATACAAATACATGAGATGACAAAAAGTCCCGAGCTGACCGAGGACGGGAAATGAATTGCTCTGCTCAGGGACCAGTGGCCGCACCTACAACATCACACATGTGCAGACAAAAAAGGCCTTGCCTGGATACGTACTACACCGAAAAATCCGCATCAGTCCGTTTGAGTTTTGACGCGTCGGTCTCATCAGGATTAACGAGTGGCCTACTGGGCACTGGCTCGTGCTTCTGGGCTGGAGACCTCCGGAGTGACACGGCCGTTGCTGGACCTTTTGGGAGAGACGCTGCAGGGCGCAGGTGGGCTTACTCCTTCCACTCAGAAAAAAGGTGGGCTTACTATACTAGCATGGACGAGCGCCCGCGACGTGGGCAGGCCACCAATTATGGACCGAACATGGGCTTTCAAGTAGACGATCCAGCTCTTTCACTGTTTCCTTTCTGTTTCCCTCCACAATCCTTCGCTGGTGGTGAGTTTTGTGACCACGCTCCACGCACGGCGACGGCACCCACACGCTGCTGCTCCTCCACCGACACCGTCCGTCCTCGTGAGTCTCCGTCGACTCCGTCTCGACTCCTCATTGCGCCCTTGCCGCCACCTTGTTCCCGGACGGCCCCCGTGTGGTCGTGTTTGTGTGTACGCGCCTTGCGTGACGGTGTGACACCGATTCGAATGCAATCCTTCCATGCTTTAGGGGTGTTTAGTTGGTGGGTGAAAGTTTTTGGGGGTGTCGCGTCGGATGTTTGAATTAGGATATCGGAAGCGATTTTCGGATGCTAATTAAGAAACTAATTTCATAGACTGCTCGGAAGCGATGAGGCAAATCGCTAGGTTACTGTAGCACTTAAAAATAATTATATGGATTACTGTAGCACTTATGGCTAATCATTGAGTAATTAGACTTAAAAAATACGTCTCATCGTTTATAATTAAACTGTGCAATTAATTTTTTATTTTGTTCACACTTGATACTCTAAATATGTACCGTAAAATGGAGCAAAAAAATTTTACCCAAACCTCGGTAGGTAAAATACGGTACTAGTACTACGGCTTCAAGCTGGCCGGCCGTCTGGCAGATAAAGCCGTGCTATGGTTCATCTTGACCTTGTTTAGTTCCATGCAATTTTCAATTCAAATTGTAAGTTTTTCCACTCTCTCCCATCACATCAATTGTTTCCCGCATGTAAAAATAGCATTAAATATAAATAAAAAAATAACTAATTGCATAGTTTGGTTGTAAATCACGAGATGAATCTTTTGAGCCTAGTTAGGCCACGATTGGACAATATTTACCACAAACAAACGAAAATGCTTCTGCGACTTTACAATCTCTCTTCTCTCACAAATTTGTTGCCGCATGTAAAAGAGTATTAAATATAAATAAAAAAAAAACTAATTACATAGTTTTGTTGTAAATCACGAGATCTAATCTTTTGAGCCTAGTTGGGACACGATTAGATAATATTTACCAAATAAAAAAACGAAGTCTTCTGACTTTTTACAATCTCTCCTCAAAAAATTTCGTGGAACTAAACAAGTCCCTGGTCTCTTCTTCCAAACTCCCCATGCTGTACGGGCGCACGGCAACGACAAAGCTCGGTGGGGGTTGGTGCGCTGCAAGTGCTATTCTATGATGCAGCCACGCAGGCGTGCGTGACCAGCGACATCTTTCATCAGCGTTCGTTCCATTCATTCAACCCATTCCTGATTTTTACTCGTAGTACCGCCATGGCCCATGGAGAGGCATGGACGACATGCATATGTGCGGCCCGAGCAACACGACGGGAACATGCGACAGAGGCTAGTACACACGCTCTATAAGTTGCTGTAGAGCAGATGGACTTGACAGCTTGGCCTTTGCCTTTGCAAGACCTACTATGAACTTCGCGTAATCTCAGATTCTCAGTTACTAATTGCCATGCCAGCCTCTGGCTTATACTCCTTTTCGTCTCATAAAGTTTATCATTGAAAAACTGTATCCTCCTTACAATCACAATTTCCGAATGACAAACTCTATGGAACAAAAAAGATTATGCATTTGCAGGGGTCCTGGGTCATTAACAACCATCGGGTCCTGGCAAACTCTGCTGGACATAATGACGTTCACGCGCACGGGAAACACTAAACAGGCCTTACTACCTGTATCAGGACAGATTTCTATTCTTTTTTTTTAACCCCCCCTTTTTTCCCAATCCATGGTTGTAAAGACTCTGTATTTGCTGCAGAACGAATGAATGAACAATCGGCAGCTAAATAAGATAAATAGTGGCAATCCTAAAAAAAAAAGATAAATAGTGGCAAGCAAACACATTGTAGAAAACTGGCATTACTGCTACGGAAACGCCTCGCACACTTTTTTACACATGAACACAGAGTCACCACAAGCCGATCAACATCATCATCACAAAGATACGAGTACTATTACTACCAGCAAACAAACAGCAACCAGGAGCTAGATAGCTAGTACGTCTACGACAAAGGGCCGGATCATACAAAACGTGGCGCCGCAGTGGTGCGCCGCCCATGAACTCAGGCTGCTTTCGGCCGCGGAACACGCTGACGCTGTTGCCACCCCCCCAGCCGAGCGAGCGTACAGCCAAACCGCCCCGTCTCACGGGCACTTGGTCCTGTTGCCGTGCGTGGTCCAGTCGGTGTAGCACTTGCCGCACGTCTGCTGGTTGCCGGCCGTGCCCGCCGGCACGCAGCGGCACACGCTGCAGCACTTGAGGCACGCCCGCGTGCACCGGTTCTTGCGCGAGTGCGCGCCGCACCGCACGTCGCACGCGCCCCCGCAGTCTGCATCATGCGCCGCCGCAGCACCGAGGAAAATGTCGGCAAAGGGTCAGGCTCAGGCGACGCGAGAGAACAAACAAGGATCAGCATGTATTTCGCGGTTGCTGTACCGTACGTACCTTTGGCGGGGTCGACGATCTGGTGCGGCGGAGGGCCGAGCGGAGGAGCCGGCGGGTAGCCGCCGGGAGCAGCCTGAAGGTTTCAGTTCCAGAGAGAAATCAGCTGGCTGCAGGGAGGACAATAATAATGGACTACACAGCAATCGGTTTTCACCATGGACGCGCGCATGCATGATTGGTTACCTTGGTGTTGCTGGTGGTGAGCATGAGGAGAGACGCTACCAAGGCGACGACCACCACCGCGAGCTTGCCGGGAGCCATCATCGCCGGCGTGGTGCCTCTGGACTCCGGAGGAAAGGATGGAGCTGGAGTGCTGGACTGGATGGAGGTTTCTCGAGAGCTGTGGAGAGGCTGCTGGGGCCTCCTCTTCTTGTGTGTGGTGGTGAACTGGCGAAGAAGGCCAAAGAGGCCAGGGTTAAATAGCCAGAGTGAAAGAAGTGTGCTGGCGATGCCGCTGTTTGTAGAGTGATGGTCTGATGGAGCGCGTCAGCTTTTGTGTGTCTGCCATCCTAATCCTTGGCGCGGTCAATGCGCCAGGTTGGCGCCGCGCCCAGAACGCCCAGCGGAGTGCGCAGGTGGCCTGCACTGCACTCTGCGCTGCCTCGCCCAATCGGCTCTGCCGCTGCCCTTGCCCAAAAAAATCGCCTTAATTTAATTTTTTTCAAGACTCACGGTATAAACTCGGCATCTGTTACAAACAAGTTTAATTTAGATTTTTAGTTTATGAGTTATAACATTTTTCTATAAAAAGTAGGTGGGACTGGGAAACAACCAGCGTTGCGATGTCTGGCGAACGGACAAAACCATTGGCGTTCCCGCTGCAAATTGATAGCCTAACACGGTATAAACTCGATGTGAGAAAAACCGTTTTGACTGATAAACCGTTTGATAAGACAAACAAATAGTACAAGCAACGGCGGCGGCGGCTTCAATTCGTTGCGGTGCCACCCATTGTGACTGCGCTTAACGTCTACAGTATGCTAGACGTGTTTTGGACATCCAAGGCAATGTGTACCAGTACTGCAGGGTCTCTGCACACGCACGGTGGCGCCGTGCACGGCGCAGTGCAATGGCGGGGCCGTGCATTGCAGGGCTGCCTGCAGGCGCTGAGCTGCATCCCACTCCGCCGAGGGCCGGGACCGGGAGCATGCGCGGCCCTGCCCTGCTGCGTCCTGTGCCTGTGGTGCGAGGCTGCCCGTGCCTGCCACTGCTACTGCCAAGCCCATGGTACGCGACGCATTCCAGTGGGGAGGCGAGGCGAGGAGGCGTCACGCACTCACGACGCGTCGCTAGGCCTTGTCGGATCCGGCCAGGGCAGTCAGTCGCAAACGGGTACGGCCAGCGTACCCCACACCACAGCCCGTGCCTGTCAGCCCATTGGCGGGCCAGGCCAGAGATGGGCCCAGTGTCAGCTGCGCCTGTCGTTTGTGCTGTTTCGCGCGCGCGTCATCTTCTCCAGAGCGAGAGAACGCGAGTTGGGCCGGTTTTGCTTATGGGCCCATATTTTTATAGAGAGATCCTGGGCCTGGCCGAGTCCTAGAAAATGTCTTGCGCCTCACTCAGCCTATCTATCTCGTCGCCGGCTCAGGCTCAGGCTCAGGCTCCGGCTCCCACGGTCCCACCATCATTGCCATTTCCCGGTGCCTGGCGACGTGGCGAGAGTGCGTAGTGCCGAGCGTGCCAGAGGCCCTGACGACGCCCAAACGGAAAACGTCCCAACTCTGTCGACGTCGATTCAAGGCTGGTAAATGATCCCAGTCTTCACGGTTGAGGCCTGCGTCTGCATCCTACAGAAGTACAGAGTACAGATAAATCATCTGTCTGTGATCGGATGCGATGCAGATGACCAACTTAACTGGTTAAGCTCAATAGGGTCCATGGTCGGAACTGTTGTTCGGAGGTGGGAATCGAACCTATTCAGAAACCGACAGGCACATTTGACTACTGTAGTTTGAAAAAGCATGGCAACATTCGAGAAAATAAATAAATGTTAGTACCTTCAACTTCAAGAAATAAGCATCACAATTCGCAACAGAACATACAGACACGCCATAGTTCGTCCAAAGTAATTAGTGTAAAATCTGACTACTCTACACTCTGATGTACTAGTACTCGCAGCTTTGACTTTTCAAGAGAAACTCGTACAGATGAGACAGCGTGTGACTGATGTCACTGTTGCTGAGAAAATTCAGATGCACGTACCCACCTTATGTAGATTGAAAACATCAAGGAAGTACTAGGACCAACAATACCAAGATCAAAGAAAATATAATGAAGAAAATGCACATTTGTCTATGCAAGCATTGCTTGCTCTCATGGAACTTGGAGCTCCAGGGGCATCAATGGCGCCCAGTCCCAGCAGGCTTGCAATGACTTCTTACCATGAACAAAGAAAACAAATGAAGAAATGCACATTTGTCTAGGGTCATCAATGGCTGCCAGCAAGATATAGAATATATACGACGAAGATGGTGGCTTCTTTACCATCAGCTTAGGGCCGCCTTACCCATGGCCATGGCTAAGGAAAGCGTAGCACCTCCGGATCTCCAGGGCCGAAACCACACTAGAAGACCTAGCCATGTATTTCCTGGTGGAAGAACAGTAGCACTAGCAGTGATGGTCACCACGGTGTTATTCATCCTTCTTCTCCCTACACATCATCCTGCGACTTTGTACCACTCTCCTATGCCAACCCATATCTCTCTTCTGGGCATGAAGACTGGTATGCCTCTCTACTCAAGCTATATTTATCTGCGCTTTCATCATGCAGCATTGCTACAAGTGTTGTATTCTTACCAGGTTTCTGGAGTGCTTGAGTTCCAAGTGAGACATCTTTTTTTCCCTGAAATTTACCGGTTCTTTTTTTTTTCCATTTTGAATGTATAAAATTAGCTGCAGCATAAGATATCAGAACGATGCTCCACAGCAAGTCAAGTTTTGATTTCTATCAAAAGCATAGACAGCAAGTTTAGCAAGCCTGCGATTTGAAAAGGATATCAAAACCACCTGTCTCTGCATATTCAAATGACTTCCCAGCTTTCAGATTATCTGTATATATAGTGGAACTTGTAATGGTCTGTGCCAAAAAGAGCATTTCAAAACCTTATAAAAACATAAGTGAAAAAAATAGTAAAAGAGAACCCTTTGCCTCCGAAAATTTGAATGCATCTCAATACAATTCAACTGTCACTTATCAGTAAACAAAGATTGGCGACCACTAACATTTCCTAATAGTTTCAAATGAGCTCTACCCAAGAAATATCATAGGATTTTGATCTTTTCTATAGGTCAAGAAGACAAAGCCTGCAATCTTTTCAACGGCACATGGGTCAGAGATTTCAGAGGTCCACTTTATACTAACATAACATGCCCTACAATGCCAGAGTCAAGAAACTGTGGGAAGTATGGGAAGCAAATGGATTATGTAAACTGGAAGTGGATGCCACATGGTTGTGACATGATAAGGTTTGAACCTCAGCTGTTCTTGAATATTGTCCGAGGGAAGACACTGGCGTTTGCTGCAGATTCAATTGGACGGAACCAGATGGAATCACTACTTTGCTTACTGTCTCAGGTGAGCATCCTGTGTTTTAGCTCTTTAAGATAGTAATGAAATGTAGTGATATAACCTTAATCACCAGTGATAGATTGGCATAGTATAGAATAGACCCAGTGTTCTAGAAAATTTCCCAAGCTGAATTTCCTTGCATCATAAGGATATGAGCACAAGTCAATTTGGATTAATATTCAGTTACATCATGTCAATAAGGTGATATCCTAATATCGTCTGATCTTTACATAGCCAGACTCATATGGTCGAGTGATCTAGAGGCTATGGTCGAAAGTGATCTAGAGGCTACAATAGGCCAAAGTGGCTCAAGGCTTTATTTGTCTGTGCGATAATCTAAAATCGCAAGACGTTAACTTCCATGGTGTCAAGGATTCAGAGTAGGAGCAATAATAAGCTAGCTTACCTTACAGCAATAGAACAGTGATTATCAGTTCTTCTATATCTAATAATTACAAATTTTGTGAGTTAAATAATAGCTGACATCATAATTTATGTTAAAATGTACATCATCATTTTTTATTTTGATAGGTTAGGACATCTAATAATAAAACATGACAATGAAAAATCCATGGTGTATTTTTTAACACAAATCATGATGTCTACTATAACCTCACGAAAATTGAAATTCAAAGTCTAATTGTATGTGGAGAAAAAAAAAACTTGTTAAATAGTAAACTGGACCTGCTGGAATAGTTGTGTGTGTGTGTGGTTGGGGGGGGGGGTTTAAATTGAACCAAATATTAGTCTAAGGGGTTATCTACACATAGGCCAAACTTTGGGGAGTTATTTGGACCTTTTCTAAATATGAAAAATGAAATGAATTATCATTGCAATTCTATTTTATTTAACTTTTGCACCTCTAATAAACTTTTTTTTCTCTTGGTGTGAAATTGTGACATGATAACCTGACACAAACCCACAAAATGTTGCAGGTGGAATCTCCAACCAAAGTTTATAGTGACACTAAAGATAAATTTGTCACTTGGCACTTTAGATCCCACAATTTTACACTCATGGCACTGTGGACCAAATTTCTAGTAGAAGCATCAGAAAGAGAAGTCAATGGTACAGTAGTTGAAATGCATGACATACACCTGGACAAACTTGATGCAAGATTAGCTGCAAACTTGCCTGAGATCAATATCTTAGTCATATCAAGTTCCCGATGGTTCTTCAGGAAAAATTATCTCTATGAAGGTGGGAAACTCACTGGATGCATATACTGCTCAGAGGATAACATCACACGCTTCGATGTCACTACAGCTATTCAGAGGGCACTTAGGACGGCCCTCAATAAGTTAAGCAACAGCCAAGAATGTGGATTACAGTTAACATTAGTAAGAACAGCAACACCAGCACATTTTGAAAATGGCTTCTGGAATACTGGCGGATATTGCAATAGAACTGAACCGGTGGGAGGAGAAGCAATGACAAGAACAGTAGAATGGGCAATAAGAAATGTGCAGGTTGAGGAAGCTAGCAGAGCACAGAACGAAAATAGCCACCAGAGACGGATGAATATAGATATTTTAGATATAACCAAAGCTATGTCCATGAGACCCTGATGCACATCCAGGGATCCATTGGAATAACAAGTGGATGAGGGGTTATAGTGACTGTTCCCATTGGTGTTTGCCAGGACCAATAGATATGTGGAATGAGCTATTACTTTCTGTGCTTAAGAAATATCTGTAAGACTTGCAATTTGCAAAATCAACGATGCAAAAACAATGAAAAGAAGTGCATTAGCTGGTCAAATTAGTTTAAGGTTTTTCCCAATTCAAGGTCCCAAAAGGTTTCCTATTTTAACATCAACACCACACTATTATCCTGATTAGTTCTGCAATTGGAAGGATGCGGCAAATGCAAACAAGGGCTACCAATTTGGATGGTTACTCTGCATTTAATATTTTACTAATTCTTTATTGTAACAATCACCCTCATCCCTAGCATGATATGATGTAAACAAGGTAAAAACTAAAGCAAAGGCCATGATTTGAAAGATTACTTTGATAGCCATGTTCTTCTAGTGTGGTGTTGACGTTACTGGGACCATGGTTTTTCCTTTGTGCTAGCCTACAAACAGTGAATAGTGAACCTCATGTAGACATCTTTGCAGTGCACACTCCAATTTATTGGAGAAGCAGAGTATCACTACAATGTAAGTTAATGTCACACAATCCTTGGACCAACAATACCACACCCAAAATCTAAATCATAAACAAAAATAAATAAATATTTAGAAATTATAAAAAAAAAAAACTGACAATATGGAATTAAAATCTAAGTCTGAGAATGGAAAGAAAATGAGAAGAAACCTAGGATCTGATACGCAAGCAACATTGTTATAACTCATTTATTTTTTTTGTTATCATAGCAACCAAATGGATACATTATGTGGTGGAGGAAGACGAATAGTGGTGCACAAGGTTTTCATGAGAAGGATCAGAGTGGAATGGATCTAGTTTGTTCTCTCTTCCCTCTTTAAGACCACCGGGCACAAAACATGGGACTGGGATGAAACACTGACAGAAATCTCGAGAACTGAGTAAATCACAATTATCACGGAGAAAATATTGGATATTCTCTACTACAATAAGGGTATGTACCGACAGTTCCAAAGGCCTTGCACTGGCATATTTACAAACTGACACACAAGCATAGGTATAAATGGCCTATATTACTGTTGGTTCCCCAGTCGATTCTGAAAACACATTTATACCATATGTTCTATAGAGAAAAAAAAAACTAATGGTACCATCCTTATATGTATCGTGGGATGTGGGTTCTCATAGAACTCCAGCAATACAAAGTTCATTTCCGTTGTTGGTTGTCGCATAACTCCAACGGTATAAATGCCATATGCATCAACAATTGTATTTGACCAACAGTCTAAATTCAGTTTTGTACTGTCATTTTTATCCACCAGCCGACATTAGCAAGCAGGCCCCAACACATTCAAATTTGATGTAATTTTTTATACATTTTGGTTAAATTTGAATGAGATAGATTCAATTCACATACAACAGAATCAACAGAAAATTCATCCAATTCACACATAAAACAGCAACATAAGTTGAATCATAAACATCCAACTAGTTAGTTGCATGTGGAAGCGGAATCCATTTCTAATTACTGGGCGCATGGGTTAAAAGCACTACCAACTCATTTTCAGTTAAAACATCTTGTGATGGCCAATTAACAATTACGAATGGCAGTTGATTTCATCACAAGCTATACAATAGTGGAAATGTGTGGTAAACAGAACCCCCCATTATACACAAAAAATCAACCTTATGTGTACCTGTTAGTCCCGTGGCACTCAGCTTGTCAAACGTTATCATCAAAGTTTTTGGTTGAAGTTTCACTAACAACAGAAGCTTGGGGTAATTCCTTGCTCATCAAGTACTTCCGCTTTTGAAGGCTCAGCCAGACCAAAATACTGTCAGTCTGGACAATACTATATCCAGCTTTCCTGTACATGTTGAATGGGACTTGGTCGATTATTCTACAATGAAGATACACACGTCTTCTGGCATTCATCTTGAAAACCAGATCCTCACATGCCTTAAGAAGTTGCTTTCCAATTCCCCTCCTATTAGTTCAAAAGCAAGGCAAGTTTGAAGCATTACAATCGACATATGTCAAAGGTAATATAATGAATGAACTACTTGATATGCATTGAACCAACAGTCACTGAGAACAGATCGTCTTGATGGTGACTGATCCTTCATCTAAATCCAAACTGAGAACATGCAGTGGGAAATAGTCAAAGTCAAGGTGGTTGCTGGACCCAGAGCATACTCCGTTACCTTCTCAGTGGCGTCTTCACAGTCATGTTGCAGATGTAGGGGAAGTCGAGCGGCGGAGTGGGCGTGGGAGGGGCCCCGGGCGCGCCCACCGCGTCAAATGACACCTCCGCGGTGCACGCCATCTCCCCTTCATCTTCACCCTCCTCCTCGCCGCCCTCACCATCCCGGCCGCCATTCGTTGCGGCGCTGTCGCTGTCTGGGTCGGCAGCGGGGCGGTAGAATCCCACGAGCACCGCGGCGTGCGGCGCGCGAGCCCGCGGCGCTCGTGGAGGTACCTGCGGATGACGAACGTGAGGAGCTGCGCGTACCGCTGCGCCGGGGCCCACCGCACGGTCTCGGAGAAGGAAGAGGCGAGGAGGCGGACGAGCGCCTCGGCCACGGCGTCGTCGCCGGGCCCGCACGTGAGGGCGCGCACGGTGAGGACGCCGTGCGGGAAGGCGTGCTCGTAGCGGAACGCCGCGAGCTCGTCGAGCTGCGAGAGCGCGCGCGGCGACAGGAAGACGCCCGGGACAGGGCCGTTCCCGCCCGGGGAGGAGGAGGAGGAGGAGGTGGCGGATAGAGGAGGGGCGAGGCGGATGTGGTGGCGCGGAGGGGAGCAGGCGGAGAAGAGGAGGTGCGGGTGGGGGTGCCTGGAGACGGCGTGAGTCAGCGAGATGAGGGCGGGCGACGCCGCCATCGGAGGTGCAGATGCTACGCGGAGCGAAATGGGGAAACCGGAAATTCGAGCGGCTATTTTTTTTAATAATTTTTGTAATCGGCTTACGTGGATAAACGTCAACTATAGAGCATGTGTGCAACGCTATCTCCTCTAGATCAACCTGGAAGTGGATTTGTATCATCCAAAGTATGAATAGATTTAACCTACCGTGGATTCAATTAGATGGATCCTTTTTGGGCGTGGGTATCCGTTGGCACAGAACCCAAACATATCGGATTGGATTGGATAGGAAAACCTGGATATCCAAAAATCCGTTGGACCCCTCCCGTGCTTCTCCCAGCCGCAGCTAGCATGTCGTGATTAGGTGATTCCTCCGCCTACGTCGTCGAGGAGGACGGTGATCTGAGTACTGAGCAACGTGGCTGCGACAAGGTTGTTGATGGAGCCAGCAACAAACCTACATGTCCAATCAGCTCTCCGGCCGGCAGTGCAGCTCGCTGAGGCCGCATGAGCTCGTGAGGCGGCAGCTACCGCGCGCTGCGCTGCGCGCGACTTCAACACTGGGCAGCTCCACGCCCGTCTCCTCGCTTCTGCGCTGGGCGCGCCCCCACCCGCATCCGGTCCTCTTCTCCGGCGCCGGCCGTCCAGATGAGCAGTTTTGGCCATCGTTGCCGGTGCTAACAAGGAAGCCATCCCATTGGTGGTGCAGCCGTGCAGGGATGGGTGTCGGCGGCGCACGGGAAGGAGCGGCTCCCCGGCCGGCCGAGCAGCGCGAGCTCAACCCGCCGATGCGACGGCGAATCGGCGACGATGCCCACGAGTAGTTGGATTGAATGGACTGGATTGGATTGCTGCCATAGTGGACTGGACTGGATTGGTTTTTTCGCACTTGATTTTGGTTTGGATTGGATACCTGTCTCATTTTAGCTGGACTCCTTGCGGACTGGATTAGTTGGGCGAGGATGTTAATCCACTTCCAGGTTGACCTCTAGAGTTGGCGATCGATGAGCCGATGATGCTGACAATCCAATCTCGTACTATGAACACCAACAGCAACAGCAATGGGCTGCAAACAAGATGCATCAACAACCTTTTGCGGCTTTAGCCGCACAAGTATAAATCAGGCCCTGAGCCGCTCACTATTGCAGTTGGGGCTGTGTGGCACTCGCTGTCATGCAAACCTTCTCTCCAACTCTCCATTCGGTTCGTAGTAGTACTCCAGTTGTAGTAGTACAGCACCATTTTGCCATTGTCGCCTGCACCTTGACGAACGCTCATTACTGTTTCGGCCGGAACCGGAGCTGCCGGGCCTCCCTTTCCCTGCTGCTGCCAACTGCCAACCAGACAGCAGGCAGTATTTCGGTCCGGCCTCGGCTAGCCTCATCTAATTTTTCAGATCAAAAGAATCTCCTCCCATTACTCCACCTCCACCCTGTGCGGCGACGGCGAGCCAAGCCCAGTCTCGACTCTCGAATTCCACGGGCGAACGGTGCAGGCACGTTACCGTCATGAATCGGCGTCTCGGCGGCACGGATCTGCACCGACGGACGCAATTGAATTCCAGCCTGATCAAGGTGGTTGGATCGTGCAGGGACCTTGAATGGCCGGCATCAGTAGCAGCGGCTGCTCCCCGGCCCTCTGAAGAAGAGCAGTCGCGATCTGAGCTGGCCCCTGGCTCTGTATATATACATGAGGTCTGGGCCTTGGTCTCGCCATCGCCAGACCACAGCCACATCTAGTCACCTCTAGTACACTACAGAGCTTGTGGAGCAGAGGTTGTTGGCAGAGCCACCAATGGCGTCCAAGGTTGAGCTGGTGGTGGAGGTCAAGTCGCCGGCGGACAAGCTGTGGGCGGGGCTGCGCGACTCCACGGAGCTGTTCCCCAAGATCTTCCCCGAGCAGTACAAGAGCATCGAGACCGTCGAGGGCGACGGCAAGTCCGTCGGCACCGTCCGCCTCCTCAAGTACACCGACGGTAAGTAACCATCGCCTTGCCTACTACTGCTACTAGCTAGCGCCGGCCGATAGTAACGACGACCACGGATCTCGCTCGGGTGTTTGCTGTGCATGTGTTGTCTTGCAGCGGTGCCGATGCTGACGTTCGCCAAGGAGAAGCTGGAGGTGGCGGACGACGAGAACAAGGTGGTGTCGTACAGCGTGGTGGACGGCGAGCTGGTGGACTTCTACAAGAACTTCAAGATCACGCTCAAGGTGGCACCCGCCGCCAAGGCGGCGGCAGCGGAGGGCGAGGCCGCCGAGGCCGGCGCCGGCGCCGTCGTGAACTGGACCATGGAGTTCGACAAGGCCAACGACCAGGTGCCCGACCCGGACGTCATCAAGGAGACCGCCACCAAGACGTTCCACGACCTCGACGACTACCTCCTCAAGAACTAGGATGGAGATGAGGATGGTCCAATCCAGTTTACTAGAGTGCTCTAGGGCACGTCGTTGGTGTGGTGTTCATGCTGGTCTATTTGCCACTAGTACCTAGCTATCGCGGCCGTGTCCTTGTCTCAGGTTCATGTGTCGCTGCGGCCATCGTGCATCCGACGATGTGCCGTTGCACACTGGTCCTCACTCCTCCGGGTCAATAAAAGCTATCCGTACGTGTTAATTGCGCGCTCCATACAGCGCACTGCAACCAAAGTTGCAATATTCTCCACTCTCTCTCCGTCACATCAATTTCTACCCGCATGTATAGAGCATTAAATATTAGTAAAAAAATAACTAATTATACAGTTTAGTTGTAAATCACGAGATGAATCTTTTGAGCCTAGTTGGGCCACGATTGGACAATATTTATCAAATACAAACGAAACGCTACAGTGCAGGGAATGCAAGTTTTTCACGAACTGAACAAGGCCTAGTTTGTATTTCCATACTACGTGGAAGACAATTACAGTTAGTACGTGAGGAAAGAGAAGAAAACCGTTTGCCTACGCAGGAAACGAGGCCGCTTTCGTCACCGTGCAGAGCATGGTCACCGCAAGAACTGATTAATTGGGACGCGAGACCATGTCTCAGTACTCTGGATTGTTGCAAGAACTGATTGCTGTATAGTCGATGGGAGGAAGAGGACGCCGCCGAACGCAGAACGCTAGGAAGAAAAGAGCACGGTCATCGCCGACAAGGCCGCGCGCAGACGCAGTACGCTGCAGGATGTAGTCACCACTGGCACTGGCACGCTGGTGGGCGTACCGCGGACCAGCATCAGTGCAGCACAGCTAGGACGCGCACACCGGAGCGCCCGACGGCGACGAGCCACCACCATGCCGCGACGCAGAGGCAGAGAGCGAGCGCGCACGACCGCAGCACCACCAGTCCACCACCGTTCGTGCTAGACTGCCTGCCGGCACGCGCACACGCAGGTGGCTGATGAGCCACCGCACGTACGGGCGAGGCCGCCGTTGCGCAGCCGGGAGCCCGGGACTGCGACAACAAGGCGAACTCCCAAGTCCCAAGAGGCACCCCCGGCACCGGCAGCACCGCCTGCACAACTTTATCCGGTCCCGGTCCCGGTCCCGGTTCCGAGCTGTACATGTTCTTTTTACATGAATCTCACGCTGCATGTCCTGCAGGTGATATGTGTTTGGGTAAATTTTGCTCATGGACTTCCTGAGGCATGGTTTGTGCATATGACATTGTTCCTACTTGGTCATGTCTATGGCTTGAACATAAAGAAAATGGCATACTAATTGGTTTATGAGAAAATTGAACTGTAATGAAATTGGCATGCCCTGATCTCTGTACTCAATTAGCATTTGATTTGTACTCCCTCCGCCCTCAAATAAATCAATTTCTAATTGTGCAAGTTAAACTATCTTAACGTTGACTAACTTTATAAGAATGAGTAACCATATTTATATAAAATAAGTACATTATGAAAATATATCTTATGATATATTTAATGTACTAATTTGATGTCATAAATCTTGATTGTTTTTTCCATAAATCTATCCAAAGTTTACAAAAATTAACTCAAGAAAACTCTAAAAATTTATGCATCAAGGAAGTACATAAATAAATTTAAACTATATTAAAATTGGCATGCCCTACTCACGGTTGGGACTAGCGGCATTGGTGTTGGGGTAGCACGGTAGGCTTGTAGCATTAGTGCTCCGCTCGTTTCAGCTTATCAGTCGGCTATCAACTATTGTAAAAGTGTTTTTTTTTCACATTACATTAGTCTCCGGTTAATAACCGGCTTATAAGTCCTTGCCACTCACCAAAGGGGTAGACTGTGGTTGTAGCCTAGTAGTAGGAGAATAGGCTATGGTGGTATAACAATATGTTTCTAAGGAAAGTAGACAGTTGGGAATTGAGCTTGAGTTATTTGTTGTAGGAATAGACGCCGTTGCTAATAGACATCATGGCATTGCCAATTTTAGTATGGTGCAGAGTTAGGGATAGATTAGGGGCGAGTCTTGTGCTTAGGGCACGACTTTGATGGAAAGTGTTTGCTTTAGTCAAATTAAAAATTTGCATTAGACTGAGCAACTTGCACCTCTCAGATGACCTCAACCTTGCAGTCTTGCACAAGTCTATCCAGCCGTTTGCCCCCGGGCCCAAAAGGCCTAATTCTTTCCACCTCCTCCCTTTGTCCTATGTATATATATTACTAAGTTACCGTTGTCAAGCACAATTAGAGTCAACTTTATTATTGAGCAACACCATTTATAAAAGTATATTTTTTGAGTAATATTTAGGTCTTCTTGTCAAGTATATAAGTTTCTTATAACATTATAAAATATAAACTTATGGTGTTATACTAACTATTGGTGTTGGGACTATTAGGTGTGATAGTAAGTCACGACTAGTATAGTATGTCTAGTTACATTGTTCTAGAAGAGTGGAAGGAAAGAGAATATATAGTCTCACTTGAGTGCCATCACATGAATTTTTTTTTCTCTTTGACGGTTATTGTTTATCTTCTTCGTCATGATGCTTCCTAGCACCCCGCTGCAGTAGGGTCTCATTGGAGCTCCACCGTAGCTGCGCCCGTAGAGCTTCGACGAGACTCTACCACGCCTGTTGTGGCTTCCCCCTCCCCCTCCCCTCTCTTTTGCCTATAAACTTAGGGTGTTATACCAATTATCGGTGCTAGGACTATTGGGTGTGATAGTAGGTCACGACTAGTGTGGCAAGTCTGGTTATATTGTTCTAGAGGAGTGGAAGCAAAAAGAATATATAGTCTCACCCAAGTTGACACGAATTTTTTCTTCTTTTAACAGCTCTTCTTTTTTATCTTCCTCGTTACGATAGGGTCTCGTCGGAGCTCCGCCGCATCCGCACCCGTGGAGCTTCGGCGAGACTCTACCACGCCTGTTGTGGCTTCCCTCTTCCCCTCCCCTTCCCTTTTTCCGCCACCATGGCCATCCCCCGCCCCAGCCTGGCTTGGGTGTCTTTACCACCGCCAAGGCTCGTAAACCATCCAGCCATCAGGGCTCCTAAACCATCTGACTGTCATCTTACTGTATGTCCATTATATCGGCCTCGATTCTTAGAGAAGACGAGGGTTAGTGAGGAAAGTTATCAAAATCATGCTAGATTTTATACCAATATAATAAACGGGTTGGTTCGAGAGGCGCCTTGGATGATTTCCCACCGTAAAATTCGAAGGGAACAGTGCCCTTTCTCTCCCCTGGTCAGAAACCCTCTTTTCGGGCCCAAAACCCCCGGCCGTCACATTGCCGGGATCCCGGACCTCCAGCTCAACATTCTCCCGCCACTATGTCGACGGCGGCTCCCGCTCCGGGCTCCACGGCCACGGTGCGGGTATCCAACATCCCGGCCTCGGCCATCGCCGCTGAGCTGCTCGCCTTCTTTGACTCCGCCGTCACCACCGCCGGCGCGGCCTTCGCCTGCGAGATCGCCGCCGCCCACCGCGGCTGGCTCAGCCGCGGCCACGGCTCCGTCCAGTTTGATTCCTCCGCCGCCGCCACCCATGCCATCGACCTCGCCTCCTCGGGCCGCCTGCCCCCCTTCCTGGGCTCCTGCCTCTCCGTCTCCCCCGCCCACACCGACCTCTTGCCCCGCGCGCCCGACCTCTCCCTCCGCATCGCCAGCGCGAGCCTCATTCTCGGCAACCGCGTGGCCGAGCGAGAGATGGAGGTAGCCTACTCGTGGGACAGCGTGCGGGCCGAGGTCATCCCGGGGAAGCGGCGTGTGGACCTCTACCTGAAGCAGGATTCCCGGAGCTACAAGCTTGAGATTCTCTTTGAGGACATCAGGGAGTGCTTTGGGTGCCACCTTGATGAGACGGGCGCCATCTTGCTGCAGGTGAGCTGCTTAGGCCGTGTTATTGTTTTGATGCACAAATTTCCAAAACCTTGATGTGCCCTTATATGAATTGAAGTGTGCCTGTTTCGAATTAATAGTCGACACGCTGGTATCTGATTGATATGCACTGTCATCAACCCTCATTGATATGCACTGTCATCAACCCTCATTTTTGGTCAGTAGCCTGGGCCCATGAGATTCACCCAGTGGTTATGATAGAGTAGCTCAACACGGGTTGCGTTGCAAGTCAACAAGTAAATCTACAAATATGTTCAGACCAAAGATCATTGGCCCAGCTTTATTGAAAACTTAAAGATGAGTTTTACTGGAGTTACCACTTATAGCAGTTTCAAAAGATAAGCCTTCGATAACTCTACAAGAGGAACACCGCCCAAACAAACCTTCTTAAGCAATTATCACTGAAAGAACCTCGACTGCTGTCATCATAGCTCAGGAAATGAAAAGAACTACACAAAATGTCCAGCAAGCAGAAGAACTCTTTTGACAGTTGAGCGATCATATCCCACATCAACATATAATTGGACCTCAATTCTGGCATAACACCCTAGCAGAATGGGAGCATAATACATTCACATACACAATTGACTTGCAGCCTGCAGATGGAGCTCTGTTCTTCCTCTAGTGCTGCACAGAAGGATATTTTTGCAATCTTATATGGCTTGGTAGAGTCCTTTATGTCGGCTATTGCATATGTTGTGTAGCAGCGTTTAAAACAATCACACTAAGTTTTAATACGATTCATTTACTGCATAATCTAGCAATTTTTCATTTTAATTAATTACTCAATGACCTGAGATATGCACAATAAATGTAATCCTCATCAGGGATAGGATCTTTTACTCTGAAACTGATCAATTAACTTCATATTTATGCAAGCATAATTGAGTTTTCTCTGTATGTTATTTGAAGCATGTCTTTTCATCATATTTTTATTGAGAGCATAAACTTTTTAAGATTTATTGACTTAATACATTGATGTAGATTTTACAAATGCTATTCTATCAATTTTTCCTGTTAATATTAAGCTTCCCTTTTGAATACATGATTACATATTTCTGCAATGATATAGATTTAAATTTAATGCTTGTCATACTTCTTCGACTATCAATTTGTTTCAGCTGCAATATTCTTTGGGCATTTTTTTAATGAATCTGAAGCTACTCTTCTGATAAAATTAATATTATCCTTGCTTCAGCTGACTTATGCACCAAGAATATACACTGCAATTTCTGGGTCTACAGTTAAATCAAGGTTTACAGATGACCGCTTTCATGCATGCAAGGAGGACGCTAAATTTGCATGGGTCAGAGCACTAGATTTTACGCCTAATAGCTCTTTTGGCAAGTGTTCCACTGTTGTCCTGAAACTGAGCAAAGGTTTACCAGTATCAGGTATTCTTGAAAATTTACCCTTCTCAGGAGAATTAGGGGAATTGGCCATTTCTTCGATGGATGCGTTTGACTCCTCCTCCAATGTGGTTCCTCTTGTTGACTTCCCAAATGGCTTTTCCGTGCCTTATGAAGTTCTTTTTCGTCTGAACTCTCTTGTTCACATGGGGAAGCTAGTTGCTAGGCATATTAATGCTGATCTGTTTAAAGTCCTTGAAGAGCTGTCAATCGATACTTTAAGGAGAATATTTGAGAAAATGAGCAAATTAAAATCTACCTGTTATGAACCTTTGCAATTCATCAGACATGAGGCTCGTAGCATGAATATGAACAAGAAAGCCTTGCTGTCCAACAAGAGGGAGGGTGGAAAATTGATGAGGTGTTACAGAATTCACATCACACCATCAAAAATATACTGCTTGGGACCTGAGGAAGAAGTTTCAAATTACGTAGTTAAGTACCACTCTGAGTATGCTTCTGACTTTGCTCG
Organism: Chrysopogon serrulatus; assembly: GCA_015844335.1. Taxonomy (NCBI): domain Eukaryota; kingdom Viridiplantae; phylum Streptophyta; class Magnoliopsida; order Poales; family Poaceae; genus Chrysopogon; species Chrysopogon serrulatus. The sequence continues at coordinate 6,397 of JADLZL010006134.1, read as the reverse complement.
AGTTACTTTTGTTGATGAAGATTGGAGCAAGCTTTCTCCCAATGCATTGTCAGCCAGAACTGAACAAGGTTTCTTTTCTACACCATTGAAAACTGACCTGTATCATCGTATTCTCTCCATTCTAAAGGAAGGATTTTGCATTGGCCCAAAAAAATATGAATTTTTGGCCTTTTCAGCAAGTCAACTTCGTGGTAATTCTGTTTGGATGTTTGCTTCAAATAATTCTTTGACTGCTGAGAGTATAAGGAAGTGGATGGGCCACTTCGAAGATATCCGTTCAGTCTCCAAGTGTGCAGCTAGAATGGGCCAACTGTTTAGCTCCTCCAGGCAAACATTTGAAGTCTCATCATATGATGTAGAAGTAATTCCAGATATCGAAGTCACAACTGATGGCACTAAATACATATTTTCAGATGGTATTGGGAAGATTTCTACTAGATTTGCTAGACAGGTTGCCAAGTTGATTGGATTAGACCCTGCTCACCCTCCTTCTGCTTTTCAAATAAGGTATGGGGGCTATAAAGGAGTGATCACAATTGACCCTACTTCCTTTTTCAATCTTTCTCTACGGCCTAGTATGAAGAAGTTTGAATCGAACAGCACTATGCTGAACATTACAAATTGGAGTAAGTCTCAGCCCTGTTATATGAACCGTGAAATTATCTCTCTTCTTTCAACATTGGGGATAAGGGATGAAGTATTTGAATCGATGCAACAAGATGACATGCACGAATCAGATGGAATGCTAACAAATAAAGAAGCTGCTTTGTCTGTCCTAGGTAAAATAGGTGGTGCTGATACAAAGACGGCAGCTGAGATGCTGCTGCAAGGCTATGAACCAAGCTCAGAGCCTTACCTGTTAATGATTCTTAAAGCCCATCGTGCTAATAGGCTGACTGACTTAAGAACTAGGTGTAAGATTCATGTCCCGAAAGGCCGTGTTCTTATTGGTTGTTTGGATGAAACCTGCAATTTAGACTATGGTCAAGTTTACATCAGAATTACAAAGAATCGTAAGGAGCAGAAGTACAGTGAACAGCCATTCTTTTGCAATGATGATGGCAAAACGGCTGTAATTGTTGGAAAAGTTGCAATCACAAAAACCCATGTCTCCATCCTGGTGATGTCAGAGTACTTGAAGCTGTATATGACCCTGGATTGGATGCTAGAGGTCTTGTTGATTGTATTGTATTTCCTCAGAGAGGGGAAAGGTATGTTTGCTATTCTGAAGCTGAAAACGACTACCTTAGAATGCGGAATTCAATTTCTCTGTCCATGGGTGTGAAGCAGTCTTTCTACTGAATTAAGACACTGCATTTATCTCTGCTAGCAATATATCCATATTATGTTGATATCCAATTGTGCAGTTTACAATTAGCCATTTGGACCAATGCTGTCTGTGCTTGCACTATCCTTACTTGAATCTTCAAATTTATTAGGCCTCATCCGAATGAATGCTCGGGTGGCGATTTGGATGGCGACCTCTTCTTTATTACTTGGGATGACAAACTGATTCCAGAGAAGGTTGATGCACCTATGGACTACACTGCAACGAGGCCACGCATACTGGACCATGCTGTTACACTCGAGGTTCACTCCTTACTCCTGAGTGTCTTTCATTCGCTTAATTTTATGGATTATGTATGCTGTGGTTGATTTGCTGTTTTTATTTGGTTATAATGTCAGATTTCTATTGTCACAAAATATGAGTTTATAAATTGCTGTGATCTTTCCCCTGAGATGACAGATTAGCTAAGGAACCTTGCATGTTTCTAAAATGCGTGTATGCATTTAGCATTAACTTCATGAAACAGGTGCTGATAGGGCAATAACGAGCATACAGAACTTGCTGTTAAGACCAAATGTTAATGCAGTTAGCATGGTATTAAGATGGTATGTGCATTGGCATGTAGAAGTAATCTATCTACTTGAAAGATTACAAGTTAAAATGAAAAAAAAATGTTTTGAACCAAGAATATGCTCACCGTGAACATTCAGCAACTGCCTTCATATTTTGCCGTCTTGCATGGTTATTCTCGCTTGAGCAAATTGTTACAAATGAACATCTGCATGTAAATGTTTGCAGGAAATTCAGAAGCACTTCGTCAGTTACATGATAAATGATGCCCTCGGTGTTATCTCCACTGCCCACTTGATCCACGCAGACCGTAATCCACTGAAAGCTCGCAGTCCTGAGTGCCTCCAGCTGGCCGCTCTGCATTCTATGGCGGTCGACTTTGCCAAGACAGGAGCTCCAGCCGAGATGCCTCTGGCGCTGAGGCCCCGGGATTTCCCGGACTTCATGGAACGATGGGAGAGGCCAATGTACATCTCCAACGGCGTCCTCGGCAAGCTCTACCGCGCAGCCCTGCGCCACGAGGAGAACGCAGAAGCGCTCCTTCCCTGCGGCTGCACCGAGCTGCGTGTATGATCCGGACCTTGAGGTTGCCGGTTTCGACAAGTTCCTGGACACTGCGGAGGAGCAGTACGAGCTGTACGCCGAGAGGCTGGGCACCCTGATGGCCTACTACTCCGCGGAGCACGAGGATGAGATCCTGACAGGCAACATCCGGAACAAGCTGGTGTATCTGCGGCGGGACAACAAGCGCTACTTCGAGATGAAGGACCGGATCATCGCCGCCGTCGACGCCCTGTATGCGGAGGTGAGGGGGTTGGCTCAGGGCGCGCAAAGAGGATGACGCGTCGCAGGTGGCGTCGGCGTGGTACCACGTGACGTACCACCCAGACCGGCGCGGTGAGAAGCGGTTCTGGAGCTTCCCGTGGATCGTCAGCGACACCCTACTGGCGATCAAGGCGGCGCGCAGGTGCCGGAAGCAGGTGGAAGACACCGCCGCGCCCATGGACTGCGACATCTCCGCCGCGCCCATGGACTGCGACGCCTCCTAGACGGAGGTGCCACCGTGACAGTGAAGCGACTTGTGATTCGAGTGGAAAACTTGTAGTAATAATATGCACCGCTACTTGCTGTAAAAAAAAAAAAAAAAAAAAATAGTGCGGTTTGTCTTGAGCTCCTCGTAACAGGTGTACAATCTATCGTATGGTGGAACCGTGGAGTCATGATTTGCCGTTCCGGATGACTAGAATATGCGGAGCATCGGAGAAGTATTTGGTTCAGTTAGCTGGGATGTCGGGTGGAGGGCCCCCTTCCTCATATTTCTTGCTTTTCGTTCGTGTTGTGGTCCTTTATATCGGTTTTTCTTTCTTTCTAGGCTTCTTAATAAAAAACGCGCGTGAAGTCGCGATCTCGAAAAAAAAAAAAAAGCTAAGCCGTTATGTCTGGGTTGGGTCCCGTTTGGTGGTTGTTGGGACGGCTGCTTGACCCCCGTCGTGACATGTTCTGGCCACCTGGGATCATCCAGCAAACCTCCAGCACTACTCATTTGAGTTTTGACTCCCCCAAAATACTTGACGTTTGATTAACAAAGTTTTGAAATTTAAGCGGTTAGCGGTTATCAAAAGTACTAAATTTAGAATTTGTCCGCCTCTCACTCGGTTGTTTTAGGAGGAAAGCAACACCTGATTTTTTTTCACTAGAGCTTCCTCCTTCGCCGCTCTCTCCCTCACCGTCGGCCATGGTCCTCGTCTCCGGTCTCGTCCTCCCCGCCAGTCATCACCCCTAGCACAAATCATAAGTCACAAAAATAACTTTTATCTATGGGAAGACAAAGATAAAAGGTGGGGAAGAGGCTCGCTGGAACCCTAGCCGCCGCCGCCGCCGTCTTCGTCTCCAATGGGCACAGAGCTAGGAGGAGGAGAAGGGCCTACCTCAGTGGATTCGCCATTGCCGAGGCCTGATCTACCATGGTCGGCGAGTTTGGCACGGGTGGGGGCGCGAGCACGGGCGAGGGTCACCGGGAGAAGAGAGAGAGAGCTGGACGCCAGCACTAGGGAGAGCACGCGTGAGGAGGGTGGGAGCGTGAAGAGGAGGAAATCTAGTGTGCCAACACTCGGTTGTTGGGCAGTATAATATTCTAAATTTAGAAACAAATAAGCGTCAAATATGTACCTATATAGCTTTAGCTCATAAAGTAGTTGCAAAAACTCTTACAAGTCATCACGTTAGTATTAGAGCTATATATTTTAGCTAAAAATAGTGGTCCAAATTACACAGATCGAAGCTGCATTTTTTTGGATGGAGTAATATTATTAGTGACCAGACCTCGGGCCCTGACCAAGGGTCGAGTCCAGGTCAGAACACGTGACCGTTAACCGTTACATTGGCGTCTCGCGGTGACAGAAGAAGAGGAAACCGCGGAAGGTGAGAGCGAGATGACTACGGAAAGGAACAGCTGCCTAGTGCAACCAAACCAAGAAGCCACCCATCGTCTTCGCCTACGGGAAAGCTCGTCTCCCGACTCCGCTCCTCTACTCCCACCAAACGAACTTACAAACACCGCCGCGCGCCACGCCTCCGTCCGTCCGTCGGACGGCGGCGACAGAGCCAGCTTATCAGCGGCCAAAGGAGCGGGATGCCGGGGCCAGGGGCGCACCTTCTGTACGCTCTGTCGGGCGGCGCGGCGCTGTCTCGGCTCGCCGGCCCGGACCGCCGCTTCGGGCCGCACCACTGCGCCGTCTACGCGGTGAACGCGTTCCTCGGCCCGGACCTCGGCTCCTTCGCCGAGTGGCTCTGCTCCTTCCTCCCTTCGGCCTCCGCCGCGGGGACCTCGCCATGTCCGCCGTGCACCACCCCTTCTACTACCCGCTCCTCCTCGGCCTCCCGCTCGCCTGGGCCTACGCCTGGCTCTCCCGCCGGCTGCTTCGCGCCGGCGTCCTCGACTCCGCCTTCGGGGTGGGTGCCGGAATTTTCAATTCCGCATGAATCTTTCCTTCGCCGCCTTGGATTTGCTATTTTTTTGCTTGGCCCTTTTTTAATCTACTATTCGGTACGGCTGCGTCCTGAGTCTAGCAACTTGGTGTCAATGCCATTCCAAATGCCGCATTATCTTAATCCTCCGTTTCCAGAAGCCTCTGTATCAATCTAGTGTTGCGTGCCTGACTTGTTTAATCTTGGTGTTGTTACAGGTACCATTAACAAAAAGGCAGTGTTTCTTGCTGATCTTTGCCGGCTCGCTATCTCATTTTTTCTTGGACCACTTGTTTGAGGTGAGAGTATACAGTAGCTTGGAATTTTTGTCAACTGAAAGTCGGCAACGAATGTCTCGTGAATGGGGGAGGCATCAGCTTAGAATTGATTTCCCAACGTTAACAGTGTGTGCTTAACAGCTTGGAGAAAAGTTGTTCTAGAAATACCCACCTAATCCCAACTGGCATGATGTTTCTGCACGTGAATTAAAATTTGTTCAGATCACAAATGAACGTTTCCCTTTGATACTTTGGAGCTGAATGTGTCATTTTCCCCCAGCTGAGTTCATGTTATACTGCCGCAGGAGAATGGACATTCTACAATGTACACTCGGATACTGAGTACTGGTTGGTGGAAAGGCCGTGCTCCTATCAATCCAGATGCAGTGTTCGTTGTAGGACTCCTTTGCACTTGCCTCATGGGGGATTTGTGTACATCAACAGGTGATAACTTTTTACGTGCACTATCACTAGTACAAACTAAAAAATGTTACACAGAAACTAGATTAGGTTACCTGCCAGGTTCTAAATAGCTAACTATACCACGTGCTGTTATATGTATTGCAGCGGTTTTGGCACTTTGTCACTATGCCGCTATGGACACAATTTAAATTCTTGATTCCTTGTTTACGGAACAAGTAATTCTAATTGATTCTCTATAGAAGTTATAGTTTTTCTGTATCTTAAAATAGAAAAGGAAAAACTTTTTATGTACAACTCTAAAATTTAGATAATATACCTACATGTGGTGTCTTTGGTTTTCATTACTATGTTTGGTATGAGATCAATGATATTGTTTGGTTCATTAGGCCTGGGTAGGTATACTCCCTCCATATTGAAAAGAAAGTCGTTTTGGACAGCGATACAGTCTCCAAAAACACAACTTTGACTTCTTATTTCTATAAAAATATTTAAAGTTATATATAGTATTTTTTATGGAGGTATTTTTCAAGACAAATCTATTCATGTGGTTTTCACATTTCCAAACTTAACGACTTAAAAAGTTATTCATGATTTATATTCCCAATGTTTGACCCAAACCTTGTCCAAAACGACTTTATTTTCAATATGGAGGGTGTATGTTAGTTGTATAACTTTTTTTCCTCACATTTGTAATGGATAAAAATGGGCAATCCTTATCGCGCCCGAAGTGTAAAGTGTTGGCACCACCACACTAGATCATTCGAATTCTGTTTCTTTGTTTAATGTGCCTGTTGTATAACTTGTCTGTTTTAGGTTGTTTCTGTTCTGTTTTTGTATAACAGTTTCAAGTGTTCTGGCCAGCAGACTGTGC